>VWZS01009934.1:5518320-5562701 GCA_013397075.1 Rhabdornis inornatus
ATTATAATTTATTGGCTGTGATATTTTCATAGTCAGACTGAAACAGTATTGAAATTTATGTTTAGCAGACAATATAGAATATTAGAATTAGAGATGAAGATGCTAATCCTGAATGATTTGGGAAATAGATTCTTTAGCACCTAAAAAGCTTATGGTTTAAATGTCATTTCATAATCTGCTAAGTTTCACATCTAACTGCATAAATTGCTTGCTATTTCCTTGGGTCTTTGCCATATAAATTAATGAGTACTTCCAACATTAGGAAAAATACAAGAAAAATTTCAGCACTGCTAAAACTCTAGTTTTCCTTTGTTCCAGTTCTTGTCTTGCTGATTGTCACCATGCGGCGACGGAAAAAAGAGCCCCTCATTTTTGATGAAGAGAGAGATATCAGAGAAAACATTGTCAGGTACGATGATGAGGGTGGTGGAGAAGAAGACACAGAGGCTTTTGACATGGCTGCCTTAAGGAACCTCAACATCATGCGAGACACCAAGACCAGAAGGGATGTGACACCTGAGATTCAATTCTTGAGCAGACCAACTTTTAAAAGCATCCCAGATAATGTCATTTTTAGGGAATTTATCTGGGAAAGACTAAAAGAAGCTGACGTGGACCCCTGCGCGCCACCCTACGACTCCTTGCAGACGTACGCATTTGAGGGGAACGGCTCAGTGGCAGAGTCGCTCAGTTCTTTAGATTCCATCAGCTCAAACTCTGACCAGAACTATGATTACCTCAGTGACTGGGGCCCTCGTTTTAAAAGGCTTGCAGATATGTACGGGACCGGACCAGACTGCTTATACTCCTAGCCTTGGATCCTTTCTCTGAAAATGCACTGAAGAATATTAAAACAGAAAACTCAACCTAACAGACTGAGGAAAGTTGTAAATATTTCTCCATTTTTAAAGTTTTAGGTTTTTTTGGGTTTTTTTTTTTTGCCTTGGTGGAACATATCTTCATTAGACTTGTCCTAGGAACTGCACTGACCACACAGAATATGAGCATTTGGTGGCATTTTTGATAAAATGAAATGCTCAGCCACGTTCAAATAGATAGCAACCCTCAAATACCTGCAGAGGCAACTCACTTCCAAGAGTATGTTACGCAGTCACCTCAGTGAGCTGGTGATACTCTGTAGATGTCTTCACAGTATTGCTATATAGAGAATACAGAGTGTCTGTTTTAAGAAGAAATAAATCTTCAAATGTATAACTCAATACAGTATTACTGTACATGGTATTTACACAGCCAAGGTTTTGTTTAGCAAATTTTCTTTACTGTGTGCATACAGCTTACTAGAACAAAAACAGAAGGACTGATGAAAACAAACAAAAGCCCAGGAAATGTGGAATTTTTTCTGTTTCTCCCTGTTTTTCTCAGAGCTATTTAATTAGAAATCAGTCTAATTTTCTGGGTAGTTTTTTGAGAAATTATTGTTCGTACTATGAAATTCTGCAGTGTGTCATCAACTTACAAAGTAGATTAAAATCCACATAAAATGATAAATATGGAGTTGTAGTCTTATGACTCGGAAGTTCTGTGATGACCATGTAGGCATAGAAAAGGTGTTGCTATCTATTTGCTATTTTTTATCCTCTCTTCTGATTTGTACAGGAGAATTTATCCTTTTTTATTATAGTTTGACATAAAGTGTTATATTTATTTTGGAACTCCAATCTCCACTAAATTCAGGTCCATTTTACTGCCTCATGGTTTTAGACTTGTCAGAACATGCTGATTTTTCTCCAGTCTCAGATAAATGTAGGAAATGAAGCATGGAAGCGGAGAAATTACAGTAAACAATGCCACCCACCATTCCTCCCACAGAAAGGAGAGCAGCTCCAAGGATGTGCAGTTGTTCTGCTGAGCCATTACAAAGTCTGAGACATTTAAATAAAACATTTGTACATTGAAGTTTTTGAAAGAAGACTGCAGAGGTAGCTGGGAGTGTCTTTAATGCAAGATTTAATTTTCAAGGTTAAAGATGCTATATGCTTCAAAGACTGTAAACACCTTGCTTTTCTCCTTCCCCTTCTCTTTTGCTGCTGATGAATCACAGTAAAAGATTTTTCTATTTTTTTCTTATGTTAAGCAATGTAATACTATTAACTTCAGAAGTCATCTTTAGATCCTGCTGCACATAAGTATTATTTCCCCAAGGTGTTAACTCACTACGCAGAATTTCTATGCTGGTTCAGGAGTGCCAAAACAGGACAACTATTGTTGGTTAATACACTGTATGATTCTGAAGTAGGATTTCTTAGAATAAGACAATTTTTTATGATTCTGACAATATTTATACTTCATCTTTCATGATTTATTACTAGATAATAAGGCATATATTCAAGTAAAATAGTGGGTTTAGGTATTATTTCAGATTTTTTTTTTAGATAAAATGTAGATGAGTTCCTAAATTAGAGTCTGTTCCTGCAAATTTTTTGCTTGTACCTAACTTGAAATGACTTGACCTGCCTGCAATTATTGAGAGGTACGCAGAATTGTTTACAGAACTGTGTTTGTGAACAGAAGGTGCTCCACAGAGGATGATGCTCACTCTAAAAGTACTTCTTTCTGAGAGAAGGATCCTTGTACTGAAATCCTAATGTATGAATGATGTGAGGCTGGGGGATGGGAAATTATCATTAAGGCTTTGTAATTTTTGCAGCCCAGCATTATCAATTAACTATGTGAAAGTGGCCTTCAGCTCCAACAAAAAAGAAAAATAATTTTAATCATCTACAACATACTTAATTTGAGTTACATTTTAATAGACAATCATTGTTTCATAATTCAGTAGATTTGCTTCTAGTTGTTTGAAATATATATATATATAGGGATATATATATATATATGACAGATTTTGTAATGGAACTGACAGATATCGTCCATGACTTTTAGTCATACATGTAAGATTTTCAATAAAAAAATATTAAAAAATAGAAAAAAACCCCAAAACATGTGTATACAGTTTAATGAGACCAAGATATGCTGCAGAATTTAAGCAGGTATTAAATCAGCAAGGTTCTGAGAGAACAGTTTTTCATTAATCTCCTTGTTCTTTGTGGGAAGATAATTCATACATCTGGGTTAAGATGTCAAAAATGCTGACTTTAGCACATGACATTCACAGGAGATTTAAATGTGGTTTAGAGTAAACAGCTCAATTTCCTTGGTTTGCAACTTCTGTATCTGTAAAAATCCCAAAAACCTCCACTATTGGGAAACTATGTTAGGGTGGGGTTTTTTTGGTGTGCTTTCGACAGGAAAAAAAAAAAGCTTTCTTCTGATACCATAAAAATTATTACATATTTATGTTTTCAGTTGCATGGTTCTAATTTAATTGCTTCCTATTATGTTCTACATGCTTACCTACTGATTGTATTGTTGCAGTAAGAAAGGAAGGTGGAAATCCTTTATGTCTGATGACAGATATTACTATAGCATATACATAAGGGTGTGCGTAATATACACACTGTATAATGCTCACCAAAAAATTACCATGACTATAGGTTTTACAATTCGTAATCTGATTCAAATTCTTTTTTTGAGTCTTATTTATGTCGCATAGCTGGATGGCATAAAGTATATTCTACTGCCTAAATAATATAAAATGAAAAAAAAAATTCTGTCCTGGAAAGGCAATGAAATTATTTGGGTAAATTAATTAGAACAGTCCTTTAAAAAGACTTCCAATCATATTTATTTATTTAACTTTCTGAAGAGCTTCAGTATCTAACTAAAGGCCACAAATCCCAGATAAAAAACATGTCAAATATTGCAATCACTCCCATCTTACAGTGGAAAAACGTCTTTCCTTCTTCCATATGCTAATTGAATAGCCTTATTTTAAATTGAGATTTCCAAGAATCTTGAAAAGTGCAGTTTTAAGAGTGCTACTAAAATATCCCTACATGAAATTAAGCTGTTCAAAGAAGACTTAAGGTAAAGACTTCTTACGCTCTGTTTTGACCACTGTGGAATCTACTGAATTCAACAGAGTCAAACAATTGACATTCTAGTTCTTATTCAAAGTAAAATTAGTGTACTTACTCTAGGTTGCATTCCTGCTAAGACATAGCACAGGCCTTCCTAAGCCTTTTAGTTCTGATGGCTGCTTAGTACAATCATGGTAGGACTCATAAACTTTGATGGTATCAACTGAAATTTCTCCTACTCTCTAAAAATTAAAAGAGAAAAACATAACTTCCTTTTTACTCTTTATTTTGTTTGTTGCTTTGAAAGGGTGAGGGATGATTCATTGCAATCTCCCTTTTCGGTTAAGGCCTTTTCTCAATTTTTTCCTGTTTACCATTCAGGTGCTAGCAATAATTGACAAAAAAATGTTTCCTATCATTTCATTCTTTTAGAGATTTTGAACAAAAGCCTGTTATAAAATATAAAGTTGCAGCATCTTATTTTTACGGATAAATATTCTTGTATGATATAAAGAAAAGTCGTAGCTTGTCATTCTGCAAAGGAAATAAATATAATTATAAATAAAGCATACCGTTATATTGGCTTTTAAGATGCTTTAAGAGTTGAAAGGTGAATACAATTGCCTGTATCAAATCTAGTATTCAATTCTTGGTTGCAGTCCATCATGTGACTGATTTTAATTTTTTGCATATATATTTTTTGTCTACTTTAGAATCTATGTACAGTAACACTGCTTTGAGGCATCATTGTCTTCACCTCATTAGTGACAGAAGGGGTCAAGTATATTTTTAGTGGTCTATGAGTCTAAAAGTGAATTGCTAAAGATAGAACTACCACTTTATTTATTTGACAGAAACGGGAAAGTCTACCAGATACTGAGAGCTCTACAAATTGCTTTCTTAACTATGCCATCCTTAAGTTTGCCAGATCTACATCTAAGTTTTTCAGATACATCCTAAGATATATTTTGACCCCAGAATGATTCCTTCCACACAAAGAATTATTCTTCATTTCATTTTTAATGCAGCTAAAAATGTATTTTAGTGTTCACTGATTATTTTTTTTAATAGATTTCTTAACTTTCGTTCTTTGAATTAGGGTAATCTCGGTACACAATATAATCTATTTTCTGCATGAAGAGGATGAAAAAGATCTACAGAACACAAGTTCTACTTTGCTACTATAATTTACCTTTTTTCACAAAAGAAATAAAAAACTTTTCCCTACGGTACATAAAATCTGTGAAACTTTAGACCATACAATTGCCTACAAAAATATATTGCTTGAAAAAACTTCATTTACCTCATCATTATATTACACAAGATTGTAGTGGAATCTTTATGTGAAGATATGTTATATATCTAATCAAACACAATGAAGGAAGAAATCGGCATAAGAATTTTCTGGAAACCAGAAGAAAATCTTGTTTGAGGACACAGTGGTGTGTTGAAGACACTCTTCATGTGTGAACACATATGATCTAAAATTATATGTATATTTAAACATTCCACACCCAAACCATTTCTTTTAAAATACCTTTTTTTAATCAGAGAGTATCTGGAAAAAAGTAATCCTACTCTCAAAAACTTTGTTATCCCCATCAATGACTGAGGTAGAAAAACGTAATTTAGACTCAGGCAAAACTTTTAATATTGCACCCACAATGAAAGCAAATTGGTGCCATGTTTTGACCCAAAGTAGTTTAAAAGCTGTTAGAAGTGCTTCAAGGACTGTGACTTCTGTGAATTTTTTTAAGAGATGGTATCAAATTGAAATTCCTATTCCTAGAAATTATCCAAGGTTAAATGGAATTTAATATTTGGATGATTAACTAAGGTCATAAACCTGTTGTGCTGAATGCTGAAGCCAAGGCTTTTACTTTCTTCTTCTATTCACCAGTATCTCGGTCAAAGTCAGAATTTCATTGTCCACCAAAGCAAAATCATGTCATGTCAAATTTGGACATAGTAGGTGATTAAATCTTGTCTCTTCCTCACAAAGGCTAAAAGACCATTTACCTTGTCATTCTATTCACATATTCCTTTCTGATTATGTCTTGACTGCCTACATCATTCTACCTGACACCTGTGAAGTTGTTGTGGTTTGGGGGGGTGAGGTTTGTTTGTTTATGTTTTTGTCAATGTTAAAATTGGTATTCTTGCTGAAATGCTTATGTTTGAATGAGCTGACCTTTCTCATTGATTGTTTTGGGTTGTTTTTCTTTGGTCAAAACCATACCGGCCATGTATATCCTGACTTTTCTTCTATTTTGACTCCAAACCCCCCATTTTCTGTACTGTTAAGAGCAAAAAGAAAGTCCTGAGGTTTTCCCTCTCTTTGATGTCCAGAAGCTATGAAGAAAAAGATAAACAGAGGATCAACAGACTGCAGTGAAACTGGTCTGTCATTTTCTTGAAACACAAACTCACAAATTCCGTAGTTAAGCTGCCATTAACATCATTCAAATGATGGCATGGATCTAATCTTAATATCTTAAAATATTCTGGCACTACTATCAGCAATTTTTACACGTTTAATGAAATAATATTTTAGAATTTTCAAGGTTTCTTACCTGTAACACAGTTTCACTACAATTATATATATCATGATCTTTATGTTGCAAAAAAGAAGGAAAAATTGCAAAGTAAAACAGCCCAAGTACAAAATACCCCTATGTGCAGTGACATTTAATGCAGCATTTTAATTACTGCTCTGTCTTAGTATTCCTCATACACTGATAGCTTTTTCCTCTCTTTGAGACTAACTACTAATAAATTAAGATAGTGTGATATTGAGCCAGATATTCAAGCCATATTAGACCATTTGAGTCTGACAAGAATACACGTTCTGAATTTTAATGTCCTTCTATTTCCTTAATGATCAGAATATCCTTCATTATTGTCATCAGACTGTTGAAATTTTATGGACAAAGAAGTGTTTACTGATTCACCTACAAAATGCTAGGAAAAATCTTGATCGTGTTGAAGTACTTGGCAGATCTCCCTATGGCTTTCAGGAGCTGTCAAGATTTATACATTGTTAGGGGAGACAGATAAACGATCACTTACATCATCAGGATGGGAGATTGTTGGGTTAAGTCGGATACCTTTTCTTTTTACACAATCTCTTCTACTGACTTTCCCATTTTGGGAGGCACAATCTCTTATAATGGTAATGCAAGTAGCTTAATTGGATGTTTTTAATGGCATAAGCTACTTACTTACTATCACATACTACACATAACCTTGCTTTACTGAATACTACCCTTGCTCATAAAGATAATTTCTGTGCACACTCTAAATACAGATAGTGCAGGAAAGATTTACATTTGATGAAGTACCAATGGTAAAATACTGCCTGGAGAGCAAAACCAAACTGACACAAAACACAAACAATAGTTTCTCATTAAAATAAATAGCATACAGAATTTTCAGGCTATCAAAATTAAATTATTATACTTTTCTCAGACTGAGGGGCCATCTGTAGCTTTACTGACTTCAGTGACTGCCTGTACAATCCAAATTAACCATAATCTTCTTGTTTTGAAATATTTTGTCTTGCTGATGCTTCAGATATTATTGAATCATAGAAAAGGGCTGTAGCAAAAAAAAAAAAAGACAGAGAGGTTAAAAGTATCAAGCTTTTTCTGGTGTTTTTAGTGTTTCATAGATAATCTAATGATTTGAAAAATGTTTTACCAATTGCTACTGGAATACAATTTCCTTTCAGGTAATAATATTTCCATCCTGTGGAACACTTGTCCAACAGGCTGCAGTGCTTGGCCTGACCTGGCCTCATCCTCTTATTCAAATATAAAGAAACAGTTATTAAGGGGAGAGATTAAACACATAAGTGATAAGGTTAATAAGAAATTTTCAGTTGATCAACACATTAAGTTTTCTTGTTCTAGGTGTGAGGAACACATGAATAAAGCTCTCATAGGATATACAACCTGTTGATGCAGCTATTGATTCTGTCTGGATATTTGTTCATGTGTTTTCCCCTTCTGTTTCTAGTAGTTTGTGACTTATCTTTCAGTGGAAGTTAGTATGTGATAACAAAATAAAGTAATATGAAAAAATGATACATAGTAGCCAGCTGATCATGAAAAATAGGTTAATATAGTATGTATGACATATTTTATTTACTGTAGCTTAGCGCAGTTCAATATACTTTATTGGGACTCAGAATAATGTAGGCCTACTTGGCTCATGCACAAAGTACCCCCATGAAGGGATTTTAATTCAAATAGCTACTATAAAATGTGGAGTTATTTAAATATTTGGAAGCCACTATTCCTTGGAAATAAACAGACGTAACCGACAATAAATACTGCTTGTCTTTCTGGGAACAGGTAGATATATGCAGAGAAGTCAGAAAGGACAAGCTCTTTGAATTTAACACCTATAGTGAATATGGATGAAAATCCAATTCACTACATCTGAAAGCAAGATAGAAACCCAGGAGGCATCTGTCAATGGCATTCATTCTAAGTAGTCTAATTTAGCCAATTAGCCTCATGTGTAATAAGAGTTGTCTTCAGTTTGGACTTTGTGTACTACAAAAAACACAGCTTCAGAAACTGAAAAGATTTATGTTGCCTTCTGGTCAATTTTGCATTCATGAAGAGGTAAAGCAAATACAGACCAAAGCTGTGGCTGACTGGCAGTCTGGAAGCCTGGCCTCACTTACAATATAAAGACTGATGGTATGGGGAGGCCATGCTGAACGTCCAATGAAAGGGAAGATTTCCTCAAACCCCTTGTGCTTGATTTGTGTGTCAAGACCTCAGGAAAGCCAAGATCCTTGTGCCCAGCCAGTTTGTCAGTATCCCACTATGGGGATTCTCCACTGAGCAGTCCACTGGAATGGAAGGCAGTTCAACTAACTTGTTCAAGGACACACACCAACAGAACAGGAAGGATCCCTCCCAGATCCCTGCAGTCTGGAGTGTTACTGCCAGTGACTGCCAGCACCCTTGAAGGACTCACATGAGCAATTTATACAATAAAATTACTAGTAAAATAGAAAATTGCAACAAGTTAAGGTCCAAAGATTGCTGATGATAGTATTTGACTGCAAAAACTTATTCAAAACAATATATGGACAAGCTCTAATTCCATGAAAGAGTTAGCTAGAGATAATAACCCAGTGTGCATAGAGTGTGATTCTTACCTGGTAAACATCCCCATGGGGGAGAAGACATGTTCATCTTGACAACTGCTCCTGGCAATTATCATGGAGTCTTCCCTTGCTTCTCCCAATTATTAACTTATTTTTATAATATTTCTTTGTGTCTAGGTGGAGCTTGAATGAGTCTAGGCACACATCATTCTCAGAGAGGGCTGCTCATACCCTGGAGACAGGTAGCTTTGGGATGGAGGTGAGGATCAGTATTACATCTGTGGTAACCTTGGGATGGAGATGGGCGTCAGAATTATACATTATGAGAATGATTTCACCCTGTTTTCTGGTTCAACAGCAAGACATCTCTTTTTATCTCCCTTAGTAGGCAGCTAATAAGTGTCTTATCAGTTAAAGAGTATCATTGAGTTCCCTCCCCTGCAAGGATTTCAACAGAGCTTGGTCAACCGTTTCTCCACTCTGCTCCACTGTCAGTTTTATCCCTCCCTTCCGACATGCATATATTGTGTGTGGGAAATCAGGTGTGTTGACCACATTCCATCCAAGGAACAGCAACTGCATTTCCCCCCTATTCTTTTTGTACTCTTATAATTTCCTGTTTTTCTTTAATTTTTGCCTCAGTCTTTTCCCTACAGTGAATGACAATGTCTTGCTGCCTCACTCTTCATCCTTCCACTGCTCATCTCTTTCTCTAGCTGGCATTTCCTAGAGGAGAGTTGTAACTTTGTGAATTCCCTGTGTATGCTGGTTCATACCACTGATCACAGATGCTGATTAAACCATAAAAACAGAACAGCAATACTGACATTACTCATACTACTAATAACAATGAAACAGTCAAAAAGAGGCATTGTTGGTCTTGGAATCAGAATACCAAGTTATCTGCCCAGCTTTGTCAGTGATCCGATCTGTGGAACTAGTGGATCCATCTTTTTTCACCTGTTGACAAAAAGACCTGAAGAGGAACAGAGCACTTTCAATATTTTGGAGAATGAATATAATATGGCAACATTCATGTAACTGTTTGTTTTTTGTTAGTTTATTTCATTTTTGGCATAAGTCTGGACTAAATATTCCCTAGCCAATGTCGGCAACAATGTAATTTCAATGCTGTATATAGGATGGCAAGAAAGCTCCAAAAAAACCCAAGCAGTCCTGAAAATTATTTGGCACTAAGAGGGCCTACAAATGCAATGTGATAGTCATACCAATGGGATGGAATGCTGTAAGGAAAAAAAACGAAAAACAACAACAACAACAACAACAACAACAACAAACAAAAACCAAAAAAGCCCCAGAACAACCAACCAACCAACTAACCAACCAACCAACTAACCAACCAACCAACTAACCAACCAACCAACTAACCAACCAACCAACTAACCAACCAACCAACTAACCAACCAACCAACCAGAAAACAAAAACAAAAAAAAACCCACAAAAAACCACAAAATGGTTTCCAATACTTTAATTTCATACATTTTATTATTGATAGAGTTTCAAAGAAAGTGCCATTAAATTAATTTATTAATTAATTAACAGTCATTCTGTTGTTGAAGTAAGCATCCTCTTAAATCTCTAATGAAACAGTAGCATACAAATATTTTGGAGGTCTAGTATACTTTGTACTGAAGTAAGAGGAAGCTACATAGCCTTCTGTTGAGTATACAAGGAGGTAAAGACAAATACTTGATTGATGTTTTAATATGAAAGAAGACATATTTGCAAGTAACCAGAAAGGTTTTGAGAATGTATTTTCTCCTCAGCTAAGTTATTTCAACAGCTGAAGCTTGTTACTACCCAATCCTAAAGTAAAACATCTATCTTTATAACCTTATGGTTTAACTAATATGAGACTAAAAAATAAAAATTTTATTGATATGGAAGCTCCATCTGAAGAGGGATAATTAATTCATCTTGCTTGCCATTTAATCAGAAGGAAACCCAATGGCTTTGTAAATTTGAAAATCTGTCCTCTCTTTGGAAATCAGAAATTAAAGAAATTAAAGGCTCCCTCACTAGCAAGTTTTATTGGCAAAGCAATATGTGAGAAAAGCTAATGGCCTTGAACAGCCTACCTCACCAAATGATATCTCTAAGATTAATCTGCCATGTGCCTAAGGAATCATCAGGTTAGAAAAGCAAAATCACTCTGTTAGAAAACTAAAGTGGAGGCAGTTCAGGTAAGATCTTATCAACTCCAGTAGAAAAACAAGCTTTTGTCTATCACTTTATTTCTGTAATTTTTTGATGAATGGAAATTATGTAAACCAATTGATACAGAAGAAATTAACACATTATTAGATTTAAAGGTGACCATGCTGTCCAAAATTAATGTGTGAAATAATTCATCAAGATTCAGGCCAATAAATCTGGTCTGCTTATACTTTTTCTGAGTGAATTAAAAATGATGCCAGTACTCTGACAGCAAAATTATTTTCTGAACTAAATGGGATCTCACAGAACATATGAACACATGTTTACTGTTTGCTTTCAACATGCTGAAAGTGAAAAAAAAGTAAAAACAATACTCAGAGAAGCATAAGACATGAGTACAAAGTTCTCAAAGAGGATTTTTTGTAACTACACTAGTTTTTTTGTCTTCTAGTAGCTCCGATTTTGTGCAATATAGGGGCAATTATTTGGTACTATATTTCATATTATAGCAGTAGTGAACTGACACAGAGAACAACAATATGGTTTTCAACATATTCAGCCTCAGAATTTTAGAGGTATTTACGTGCATGACCAGTGACTGGGGCAGCTAAAGACCTCTTAAGGGCCATGATCAGAACTGAACCCTCATCTTCCAAATTCCCCAAAGACCAGACATTTGAGGACAA
This sequence comes from Rhabdornis inornatus, assembly GCA_013397075.1. Lineage (NCBI taxonomy): Eukaryota > Metazoa > Chordata > Aves > Passeriformes > Rhabdornithidae > Rhabdornis > Rhabdornis inornatus. Next base: position 5,530,249 of record VWZS01009934.1, read on the forward strand.
CACCCTTTAGAGAGTAGAATGTGACAAAAGTCTCTACCTTACGAAATCTAGTTATAGGAGGGGAAAGAGTGATATACAATCTTCATCTTGTGATGTTTTCTTGTTATATTGAAAGTGGTCTTACCAGTCTTTTATCTACAAATAACCAAAGCACTGCATGAACCTTTATCAGCACAATTCACATTAAAACTCCGTAAGCTAAATTCTTTAGAAAATCTCCTTAATTATTCTCGGGAATCTTTAGCATTTAAAAATGAAGTATCCTAAATTTTCTAGTTATCTATGCCTTATTTCTCTATGTATTGGGTTTGCTTGGCCAGGTTTTAGTAGTAGGGAGCCTACAGGGTTTGCTTCTGTGAGAAGCTGACGGAAGCTTCCTCCAAGCCCATCAGAGCCAATGCCAGCTGGCTCCAAGATGGATGTGCCACTGGCTAAGGTCAAGCCAATCAAAACTAATGGTATCTCCTCTACAATAATGTATTTAGAGGGAAAAAAAAATATTGTGCAGATGTTATTGTGGTCAGAGAAGAGCAGGGTGAAAATATGTGAGAAGAACAATTGTGTAGACATCAAAGATCTTTGGAGAAGGACAGAGAGGAGGTGCTTCAGGTGCTGAAGCTGAGATTCCCCTGCAGCCTGTGATGAAGACCATGGTGAAGCAGCTGTGCCCCTGCAGTCCATGGAATAGGGGATTTCCTGGTCAGACTTTTGACCTGTGAGGAATCCATGCTGGAGCAGGGTGGGCCTGAAGGACTGCACCCTGTGGAAAGGGACCCACTCTTGATCAGTTCATTAAGAACTCTAGCCTGTGAGAAGGATCTACAGTGGAGAAGTTTATGAAGAAAGATTCGTCTCCGCAAGCAGCAGCAGAAACAATGTGTGATGAACTGACCATAACCTCCGTTACCTGTTTCCCTGAATCACTGGATGGGAGGAAGTAGAGCTGGGAAGGAGGGAGGGGTGGGAAAAGGTGTTTTTAAGATTTGTTTTACTTGTCATTATCCTGCTGTGATTTTGTTGGCAATAAATTCCATTAATATTCCCAAGGTGATTCTGCTTTGCCCATGACTGTAACCAGTGAGTGAATCCCGGCCCTTAACTCAGGAACCTTTTCCTACATTTTCTCTCCCCTGTCCAGTTTTGGAGAGGAGTGATAGAACAACTTTGGTGGGCACCCGGCATCCAGGCAGCATTAAACCAATGCACTCCATTGATGAAGAACCATACATCAATAAGGCTCTTTTTTTTTTACTATTTAGTCTTTTATAAAATCTAACTTTTTGACAATATGAACAGAAGCATAAATCAGAGTATCTTGTGTTTAGAAAATTACCTGGGCTTAGGATAAAACTATAATAGCTCCTGAAACAACTTATTTTTATTTTCTAAATATTTTTTCTCTAAGCGAGATTCTACTGACTTTTTCATTACAAGACAGACAGCAAATGTTATGAGTTTTATACATATTGTCCAAGGACATAGAGAAGTGTTATTTACACTTAACAGGCAGAAGACTGAGTATGTACAAGACGACATGATGTTAGGTTAAAAGGATGCAACTTAACCAGCTTAGAAACAGCACATCTTGTTTACAACTGAGTGTATTCATCAGAGAGCTGTTAAGTATGAATTATTAAACTTAGAGCACTTCAGAAAACGTAATTGAACATGGAAGAATAAATATATAAATGATAGACTGCAAGAAAATAAATTTAACCTTAACCTATTTCTAAAATATACACAAAATATAATATTAGCATACAATTTAAAGGTAATTAGCAACGATACTACACCAGTTTTATGGAGGTTAGCCATGCTGGGAGCTTGAAAATAAATGACTTTTCACATGATTTTACAGACTTCTGCTAAAACCATATTCCTCCACTTTTTTCTGTTATTTCTACTCTCCTTATTCCCCATCACTTATTTTCTCCTTTAATAAATTTGCTTTGTTATTCAACCTCTCAATCTCTAAAAGGATAAGATATACCGGGCACTCTCACTATTTGAGTTTCAAAATTAGATTTCAGGAAAGGGTTTTGTAATCAGTGCTTCTAGTAGTGCTGCCTTCTAGATCCACCTTCAACAAATTTCTCTACCACTATTTACATATGGTCAGAATTTTTCCTCTTTTCATAAAAGGCAGGCAAAAGACATAAAACCACTACGCTGCCTTATGTGTTCTTCCTCTGCATGTGTATTCTATGAATATTCATATACATGAATATAATATATTCATATTCTATGAATTCTAAAATAAAAGCTTTTCAAGAAGCTGTGACACTAAGAATGGAGTAAGACTATGGACTTCGTGCCACAGGAAGTTAATAGTGGATTAGGAAGAAAAACCTCATACCTATTAGAACTGAGTTTTGAGTAGGAAGGAGTTGCTAGTCAATAATATTTGAAAGACATTACATTAAACTCAGGTGACAATCAGGAAGCCCATGTTAAATGCATTTTGTTTTGAAACTAGGTCATAGAGTCTAAGTCCTCACAAAACTACTGACCATTAATTTAACAACATTTTCAGCAATCTCAGTAAAGACAAAAAAGAACTAAAACAACACACAGAGTAAAATACCCTCTCACTGATTGCAAAATGTTTCCTTCAGGCCTTTTTTTTAGTCACACCAGCTGTATTAGCTATCACAGAGCAAAAACAAGAAAGCTTTAGATGTTAATGAACTGTTAATTCAGCATTATTCTTATAGCATTGGAAACAAAAGAAAATTGTTGACTAAACAAAAATAATTCAAGTTAAGGTCAGTCATAAAACCTTCCTGATGTTTAATATACTACCATGCTCAACTTTCAAAGCATCAGTAATGTTCAAATCATATCAAAAGTAATCATTAAATGAGATATGTGTTTAGATGGACTTTAAATACATGTTTTGATAAAGTTCCAGAGTCTTCCTTTTTCCTCACTTTTTTTTGCCTTTCACCTATAAGAAATTGCAGTCCACCATGTAATAAGCTCAGTAAAATTCTGGAAGTTACAAGTAAAACAAGTCTGAAACACTATAATTTTGTTGGCATATATTTAAAAATATATATCATAATAACTTTAGGAACAAAACAATCTTGCACATGGAGAGGGCAGATATCGCTACCAAGTACTGAAATGAAGCAGAGAAATAAATTCTTTTGGATCAGAAAGCATATTTATAACAGAGTTAGCCACAGAAAGTAATCTGATATATTGAAATGTAAGACCAACATTAGCCTCTGCCTTTTTTTTCCCTAATTGAGGTTGTTGATTGGCTTGAATGATGTACACAAGTATTGGAATGGGATGAGCAAAGAATTATTTTATGTAAAAAGGGCAAATTTGAGCATGATCTTTCATTCAAAGCAGAAGGGCACTCATATGGAAGAAGTGCCAGTTTTACTGAATGAAACGAAAACCAACATAAAGAGCATAACATATGTCCAAACAATTATTAGGAAAACAATGACAAAGTATGGAAAAAGACTCTCCAATAAATTTTCCTACGACAAAATTGCAAGGAAGCACAGAAACAAAGTGAAAATAGCCAAAATACAGTTAAGCTGAGTCCTTTAAAGAAAATTACATCAGCGACAAAGATAAAAATAGCAAAGGGTCAGCAGGAAAAGGAAACAAGAAAAGTGATACTAGTACATGCTCAGAAAGGAGAAAAGGTCAATGTTAATCTATTCCAATTGCCAAAGGAATAATTTTGCCTCTGACTTTATTTTTTCAATGTAACTGCTATACCGAAAAAGAAATAGTAACCAATTATAATTTTAAAAACCCACACCAAGGAAACAACGACAAAAAAGAATTATGTGGCAAAAGTAAGAATATCTGAAAGGGAATAAAAACTTAGATTTCAAATTCTAAAAAAAATCAGAATAGTCCCTTAGTGTCTGTCTTGAATAATCTAGTCCTTTAAAGAATCATCATTTGAAACTGAGACTTCAGTACTATGAATGAATGATGGAAACGCTCTCTGAATGAAGAGAAGAAAACACAGCTCTGTGACTACATCAGATACACGCACATAACAAGCCTCGGTGCTGTATAATGGTCTAGAACATATTTTAGAGAAAAAACTGCCAAATCCATGGAACTCTGTGGATCCTTGATTAAATTACAAAATTATTTACCTAGCACGGTAGATTCACTACATATATATTTTTTGGAAAAACACATATATGCATATTTTCTGACAGCTGATCTATTAGATCATTGTAGTTAAGTCACTCCAATGTGTCTAGAGTTACAAAGCACTTCATACAGTTCCCTATAGATGAGTGGATTTATATTCATTAGAAATTATGAATAGCCAGGCAATAAGAATCTGGTAAAAGTTGAGTTGAACAGATCAGACTTGGAAGAAATTAGACAATTATTTCCCTTGGCCATTCTTCTTGAGTTAGATATGTTTAATATTTTAATTAGAGACTTTTATGCAGGAAGTAAGTGGGTACCCTGAAATGTGGAAATGTTAGAAAGTAGAAAGTGTTATCTAGACCTGAGCAGTAAGTGGCAGAGTTGGATGAATCTGGGAGCTAAAGCAATGGAAATTAAATGAAATTAAATAATACAAATTCTAAATATAAATTCTTTATGATTAATAAGAATTTGAGCCTATAAATGTAAACTGCATTCATTGCATGCAAAAAAGGAAAAGAAAACTTCAATACATTGGTAAGTACCAGGATGACTGTGACAGGGTTGTGAAAATAGTAATAATATCCTGGAGTGCATCAAACAAGGAATTTTCATTACAGATAAGAAAATATTACTCCCATTTTGGAACATATTGTCATGATCTTACTCAAAACATTGTATACAATATTGCTCAGCTGATAAGGATAAAATTTACCTGAATTTGATATAGAAAAAGACGGTAAGGATGACTGGGAAAATGGAAAAGTCTCTATGAATTCACATTAGAAGAGATAGTAAAACACATGTGGAGTAAAGATTACCCTCTCTATAAGTGTGAAAATGGAAGAAGGACAAGAATGATCTGCCTTAGAAGATAATGCCTATGCATCTCATACGAGATGGTCATGAATAATGTTGTCATCATAAGCAGAAAGGAGTTTCTACGTAAAGTCCTGGGATAGCATTTCTAATGATTTTGGCTCTAACACTGAGGTTGAAAAGATTAGAGGAAAAAGGATTACATAAAACAAAAATCTTAATTCTCATGATGAAAGATTATATGTATTCAACTCAATTCAATTAATGTATTCATTTAAATTTTCAAAGGCTGTTGAAATAAGCATAAGGGTTTCATTGATCAAAAATGCCAATCCTGCTTTTTGGTACTACACACAATTTACATGTCACCAAGATTGCATCCTAGACAAATAAATTTGCTTTTTTTTTGGTGTTCCATCTTTCATTCTTCTTCCCAAAAAGCATTTGGACACTGATCACTGACTACACTACAGGTTCAAAAGTAGCTCTAGCAATAATGATAATTTTTCAAGTGTCTACATGGTATTTCATGCTTAGATACTGAAGTGATCGTCATATATCATTAAAGTAATAGTCAGGAAGTAATTGCATTCTGACTGTCAGAAAACATTGGAAATTTGTTTTAATTTGCTTTCAATCTCCTTACCTAGATTGTTTCATCTGACAAATGCTCATATTCTTTCTGTAATCTAGGACAGTGTCAATGTCTTGGATATTCTCAGTTTTATTTCCATGCATTTTTGTAGCTTTTGATCTCATGTACAAATACTGAAATCTTCAGCTGGCTGAAAGAACATATTATGACTTTTGAGTTTAGGTTTCCCAGTGCCTGTCCCAGAAGATGCCATAGATGCCATTCAATCTACAACTGTTTTACACTGGCCTCTATTGCTATAGAAATTTTTATTTTCCCCTGCAAGTATTCTTTCCTTACTTATTTGCATTCATTTATGCATTTAATCTATGTTATTGGCTTTTTTTTTCTACATGATTACAGAAGTAGTACCCCATTTTGTGTAACCCTTGTTTGTGGGGGTCTAAAAGCAACATTCTGAAATTTACAATTTTGTCATTGCAAGGAACAAAATTCCAGAAGTTTGAGTGCCTTAAACACTGCAAATGTATATACCTCTAAAATCACTGGTTTTAGGTAAGCTGCTCTGAATTTTCTTTTCCTTTTTTTTTTTTTTAAATTTCCTCTTTACTGAAGCTTATTTCACCTTTTCCAGTTTCTCTCATTTCTGGCTGAATATCTGAAAATAGCTGTTATCATTCCTCTACTGTATATCACTCAAGATTGCTTTCCCAGTACTTAATTGGGAAAAGACGGCTCAAGCTGGTAGGAATAGCCTCATGATATTTGCACACAGGAGTCTTCATCAATAAGTTATCATGACTGATGCTGCTCTATATATATCACTGAACAGAAAAGAGCAAGAAGTCCAGAAAACATCTGCAGTATTTTTGTTGATAGGACTCTAAAAAAGAAACGAGGAAAAAAGAAAAACAGGTTGTGTTAGATTAGAAAAAAAAGATAAATTAAGGAAGGAGAAAATAATATTTTTAATACTTATAAAAATAAACATAATTTCTAAATTTTTACTATATTGATATGCAAAAATAAATGTAGACCAGTTTGAAAACAGACTTGTATGATTATATTAATTTTTTCTTAATATTTTTCTTCTCTACTTTTTCTGCTCTATTGTGACAAGACAGTAGCAGGAAATTGCTGGATGTATTTTCTCAGTTCTTTTGTTATCCATTTTAAAGCACTAAGTTTTACATATCAGCTTTATGAAATACATATTTTTGAAGCAAATATAATTTATATATAGAAAGCAGAATGACTTAAAATATTAGATTCACTCATAGTAGAATCATGCTGCATTTAAATCAGTAATGCATCTGTTTCCCCTAATTAGGGAAAGGTCAGTGTAGAATAAAAATAATAATGATAGTGAAAATATTTCAGATATATATTATCTGCTGTGTGTGAAGATTTCAAAGTATTTTTGAAGCTCAGTAGCATTTAGCCAACTATTAAAACTCTGTTGACACAGGAAGCTAAGAATCAGGGCACAATTTAAATGACTTACCCAAGGCCACACAACAATTCAATTCCAGTTACAAAAACACGATTCCATAATTCTAGTCTCCTTTGTACCTAGCTATACTTCATTCCTGTCAAGCATCTGCCTTACAGACAAGTACCCTTGTTCTCAATTGTGAAGTGAAATGAAAGGAAATGAAGTCACCTTGTGTGATTTTGTTAGATGACCTGTCTTAATGAAATATTGAACTCTCTAAAGATAGTGCATAGAATTTATCTTTCTGGTCCTAAATATGTTAATAATATTCTGTTGCTCTTTCTTCTGTAGAAATTTTGGAAATAACAGAAATGTGGCAGTGTCAGCAGAGGTACACACTTACAAGACCATCTTTTACAGCTGAGTAGATTTAAGACTAAAAGAAAGCAGATGTGATAGCAAAGGACTGACTGCATTAACAGCTTAAATGCAAAGTAAATGGCATATCAGACAGAAATGTGAAGGAAGTGAAATACCTTCTATCTAAATTTACACATGCAGTCGCAGCTGTTTCCGAGGCAACACAATGTGCTTTTCTGAACGGTAATTCCCCAAAGCAGGTGTAACTTTCAAGGGATGAATCAGTGCAGAAAGACATTCAGAACTATAACTTTTCTAACACCAGCAGTTAGTTATTTTAGGTGTTTTTTTTCTTGACATAGGCTTTTTTAATTATTCCTAGCAAAAGTTTGTCAGGAAAATAAGTTCAGTCTTCTGGCAAACTCTATATATGCTTCCTGTAGGGTGATCTGTGGTTCTGTGTGTTAGTAAAAACAAGAACAAAAATAAGTTGGTAAGAAACCAGAAGGAGCAAGAGGAAGCACGGGTTTAAAGTTTTACTGCCTGACAGAACAACTGTCTATAAATCTTCTGTGAATCTTTTACCTTTGCAAAACTGGGTACTAGCCAGCAGTGTACAATCCAACAAAGTCAGGGAATCCATTTTTTTTTGCTGCCTGAAGCCTCTGTAATTTCTTATAGCTTTTAAGTTTGCATATAAAATGCTACTATTCTGATCATACCCACACTTCTCTGCACACAAGATAGTGATTACCTAAGGCAGTGTGGAATCAGACCAAGAAAGACAGGGCAGAGTCTTTCCTTATAATCAATATTTGAGTGAGAAAATACAGAATAAGAAGTAACACATGCATTTTCATAAGTACTCATTTCCGCCCCCCCCGCTGCCCCCAGTGTTTGCAATAGCATTAAGCATTTTTTAATTATTAATTCAGAGAGGTGTTGAAATATGCAAACTGTATAAAATTTTCCAATGGATTACCAATGCATTCAAATCCATTTAAAATTACATTTTTGTGGCATACCTGTATAAAATACTACTTACTCATCTCTGCAGAAGTCCTATTTAAAACCTAATACACATACTTAAAAACTAAACTTCTGCATTATTTCGGGGTGCTGTAATGTACTTGTTAGTGCTTTGTTCAGAGTGCTAGGGGACTAAAATATCTAACAACACATGGAATGATTATACAGCATCTAATTAAAAGATCTGTTAATCTTTTATAGTCTTTGAGTATATCTTGCTCCACCTTAATCAATTTGTCACATACTCAGAGGGAAGTTTAAGGTGAAGGACTGCAGGTTTGCAATTTCAACACGGTTTATGTGCTTGTTATTGCATATGGTCCCACAAAACCTTTTACAACACGTGATCAACTCTGTGTTTCTCATTCATACTTACATTTTTTATTCACAGGTGGCAAGTAGAGGTCTACAGCAAAGAAGGATGTAACTGGCTGCTTTTCAGCACTATAATGGAGAGTAATCATCCATCATTTATGTTCTCCTTCCTCCTCACACAGTCTTACTTGTAAGTGGTAATAACTGCAGTTTGGATGAAACTGCAGCAAATATAAAATATCCAGGTTCTGCTGTAATTTTGAGAAGTGAAAACATATTTATGTGGATAATTTCTAATACTACATCAGCCTTTTTGATAAGAAGATGATGTCATTCAAGGAAACCTTGAAAATCTGGAGAGGTATGTTAAGACATAGATGAGAAAAAGTTAGACAAAAATATTAAGAATGGCTATAGTTCAGATTAAAGGCCCTGTAATAAAAAGTGAAAAATTGGTTTAGAAGAAACCTAGCAAGTAGAGGATGTGCTGAAATGTTCTCCAAAAACTTTCCTAGGCTTCAGTTGTATTTCCAGGACAAAGGCATATGACATGCCCTAGTCTGTACTACCCAGATGAAAGTCAAGAATGGAAAGTGCTTTCACATCTCTAGGCATTTATGTTTTTCCCACCTTTTATCCCACTCATACTTCGTTTTCTTCAAACAAACTACCCATTGCTGTATAAACATACTTCAGAAGACTTCATATTCTTTGGTAATGATAAGTTTACTCATCAGAGAGCCAAGGACCATTATGAGTTCATGCATATTCCTCAGCTGTCACATGTGACCAGGCAGTAATGCTTACTTACTGGCACAGTTTGCTTACAAACTGTGCAAAAAACAGGCTATTGCACTTTGAGAGATGACTTTATCAGTTGATGGGATTAGTTAAGAGTTAATTGGTTCTACAACTTTCATTTCTATGGAAATGCAGTAAAATCATTAACATTGCTGTGAACAGAGAATTAACAGGATTTTTCTGCTATAGAAGCAATGGAAGAAAAAGCAGAACACTAAGCCTATAAGAATAGCTTGTGCTGATAGCATGTAGCATCGATTTTCAAAACATCTGATTCAATAGACAAATAACTGAGTAAATTCTGAAGGACTGTAGAGGTTGAACAAGATGGAGAGATTAATCTCCGAAGAGTCCAACAGACACATGAAAAATGATCAGGTAAGTCACTCACCTAAGAAAAACTGAGGAGGTGATGAGTTGATGCTCTTTGGAACCTGCATTATCCCATGGCAAACTACTATTGTGCAAGAACCTTGGTCATTACACACTGAAGAGGATGATAAACTACAAAAGTCTTGGTGCCTGTGAGTACGTGAGCATGAGCGTCAATGTGATCTAATGTAGTTGGGTTTATTTATTTATTATTTATTTATTTCCATTTTGTTTCCTTTTTAATAAAATCATCTTTCTCTCGTACAGGATCTGCATTAAGTTTTGGTACAATTTTTCTACTGTTATGACATTACTTCCTACTTTCTCTATTTTTGTTTTGTTTCTATTTTCTATTTCATCCCATGTTTTCCTTCTGCATGAGCTGAAAACAAAACAAGACAAAATTAACATGCCCCCCCCCCAAGAAACCCAAATAACTAATCAGGAGGTGGTCCCTAAAATTTGTTTCACAAACAGTACTTTACAGCCATAGAGGTTTAGAAGAAAGAAATTGCCAGAAGCTGCAGTACAGCCAGACTATGAATAAGTTTCAAAAATATCTTCTTTAACAGAAATTAAACAAATTCCTTTTGTCAACAAGCTGTGGCTTTTTGTACTTCATAGACCTTGAACCCTTTAAAATCCTGTGGAATCTTGTAAAGTTTCAATGACTAGTTTGACTTGGTTGTTACATGATTTCTCATGTAATCATGTAATTATCAATGTAATTTGCAAAAAATTAGAACTGTATCAAAGACACAGATTCAAGAAGTAATATTTACTTCTTGGTTATAAAACAGAAAAGGATGAGGAATGAAATACATCTACAATGGCTTTCACAGTATGAAATGCAGTTGTCCTCTGCATTGCCAGCCAACTTGGAAGGCCAGTGCAAAGAGGCAACAAAGGACACTCTTCCAATCAGCTTTTGGAACATCTTGTTTCCAAAGGGAGATGCAGAAATAATGTAAATTCTATATGAAGAAAAATTGTATCATGTCATGGAGGATGCACTTCAAAAAATGGCTGGCTTCCCTCTTACGTTGGAAGGACTAGACCAAACATATTGGTTCCAGGAATACAAAGTGAGAGTAAGTAAAAAGAAATACCTCCATTAATTGCCCATTTTCTTAAAAAAGAAAAACAAACAAACAAACAAGAACAGCAACAACAACAAAAAAAAACAACAAAAAAAAACCCAAAAAATAACAACACAAAAAGAAAAAAAAAAAACAAAAAACCAACTGCAATTTCTACCAAGTCAGGTAGTTCAAGTTCTACAAGCTATAAATGAAGTCTGTACGTGAATGTCTCACATTTAATTAGCAGGTGACAATTTAGAATGTTAGCAACAGGTGCCTATGTCTCTAGCTAATTTCAAAGTAATTAGAGCCTCCTGAATATTATTTCAGTTTAACTGTCTATCATTGCATAGTTAGCATTCTTCCATACTGCCCATTAGTTTAAACATCACCAGTCTTTGATTACTCAATAAAAAATAGGGAAGGAGAAAAGGAAAGAGACAAAGGTAGGAAGAAAGCGTGAAAGGGTTAAGAGATAATTCCAGTTTTTTATTGTAACAACTAAGAAATTTATAACACAGGAGGTCAGAGAGGGAGGTAAGTGTGCTGTTGTTTTCAGTTTCATCTTTTGCTTAGACATGCCAGTGGTTCAGTTCTGAATGATGTCTGTGGCTTGATCCACAGGCACAGAAGTAGTCATTATATCTCCATTTTCACTGACTAGGAACATGCCATTGACAGCCAGATGTACGGACCAGGCACAGCTTTATGTCTGATATGATGCACCTGTTTTATTCCACGTAGAATAAAAAAAGCAGATGAAAACTAGAGAGAACCTGAAAGTATGAAATTTAGCTTTGTAGCCAAAGAAACAACTGCAGCAGCATTCCCCAGCTGTGCTTAATACTGGTGCACAACAGTGATAATTACCAAATTTTTATATTTATAGAAAACTGGTGCCTCATAAAGATCCAGCTGCACCTTTATCTAAGTACAATATGTAGCCATTTTCTATAAATATAGACATTTGATGGAAGCAGATTTTAATTGTTAAAATGCAGGATTAAATTATAGGAATTTTTAATTATTTATTCAAAATACATAAAAATTCTGCCTTTCAGGAAAATCAATCTGACTCATTCCCATTTTCACTGAACACATCACTGATCATTTAATGATTTTTGACCATGAGGGCTACAGAGGGATTTTTTTTTTTTTTGCAGTATGTCTTGACAGGAAACAAGCAGATTATCAAAGTTTTCGATCATAATGGCTAATGTGCATAAAAAATGACTATGCAGGCTATAATGCTGGAAACACTGGCACCAAGAAGTCTGTCAGTGGTGTGGAGCTGCACAGGTAGAATAAGAGAGAGACATTGATTCAGATGAGATAGGTGGAACACTTCAATTATTTATCTGCAAACAACAGCAGCAGCAGCAAACCCCTGACATAGCATAAGATGGTTAACTTTGAACTTGGAATAGATCTTATTGTCACTAAGGTACCTCAGAGGCAGAAGGCAAGTTGTCAGTAATTAATGGCTTGTGGATTTAAGAAAAGAGCAAGGTGTCAGCATCTACACAGTGAAGGATAGGAAAGCACGTGGGACAAATCTAGCTGACAACTGCAGGGAGTTTTGCAAGTGTTTGCAAATGGCATCTTAAGAAATATTCATCTGGAAAATGACTATACTTATAAATGGATTATGGTATCTAAAACTCCACACGCCTTTTATTGTCAGTGTGGGCTGCTGGTCTTTTTCCATCTTGTTTAATAAGATTTACCTTAAAATATTTGTCCTATTTTAACAACAGTAGCACCAGCCAAAGTGAAGAAAAAAACAACCAACCCCATTTTTATGTCAGAAAAACTTCTTTATTTTTTATTAGTCCAAATGGTTCCAAAGCTTGTTTTTCTATAGTGCATGATGTGTGTGTGGCAGCAGTGGCTATATATAACACAAATACACAAAACTGGCAAGGTGGATTTCAGTCTACTGCTGATGAGCTGCCTCCTTTTGTCCCTTTTCCCTCCTTGAAATAAACTGCTAAGCTTTCAAATGCTATCCTGTCTCCATGTAGTCACTTGACTAAAATGGATTTTAAACTTTTCACCTGTTAAAGCTCTTCTTTTTTAAACAGCACTGAGGGAACTCAAAGCAATAAAAACTAGCAGAAGCCACAATGTCATCCAGAGACAGGGAAGAACTCAGGTAACTAAATTGCTGCTTAAAATGTCAGCAATTAAAACTAATTGAAAATAATTAAGGACTTCTCATTTTCTTGTTCCTGTTCAGTGTTTGTTTAATTCTTATATAACTACTGTAGTAACTTCATACACAGGCTGAACAGATGTGGGAAATGATCTGCAGTTTCATTCCTGGGGTCATAGGACAGCACAGCCTGGCAGCCAGGACCCATCCCACCACTCCAGCCAGGAGAAGGCAGCCAGGAGGGCACTGGGGCATCCCCAGCCCCTGGCATTGGGCAACTCCGTCTTGTTGGAGCCCAAGGCACGGCTGTGGGGACAGAGCAAGGACACGACTGCTTTTGATCATCATCTCAGCCTAGCGACCCCCACTTCCAGAAAAGTCACATGTGGAAAAACAGAAGCTTTCTGGGAAGCTATATTTCATGAAGTTTTGATAGGAAGCATACTTTTATCTTATTACAAGAATACAAGCAGGAAAAAAAAAACAAAACTGTAATTCTGTCCTCCTTGCTTTCAGAAACCACTTCTGTTTTCCAGATAGGATTTTAGCAACTGAAAAATCAAAATATTTATTCTGAAATTAAAATGTATGAAAAGAACCCAGCACTTTCTGAACACAAACACTTAGCAGGTGAAAGTGAGACAAGACAGTAACAACAAGTAATATTTTTATCTAGAAAAAATAGTACATTTGTGAAAACTAAAATTTTGAACCCACCACCACTCCTTTGCATCTGAATTCAGACTAAAGCCGGGCTGGTAGTGACTACCAACATTCACACATCTTCCCCTGGCTTCTTATGTCCCTGGCTCTTCCCTCTGAGTGGTCCCTTACACAACTTTTGGGGGCTTCAGCTGTAACAGTAAATGCTTGTAGGCCAGTGGTGTAGGCTACTGGTATATACCAGATGAGTCAAATGACCCGGGGTAATGACAATCCTCGGGAATTAACAAATGTGGAAAGGCCTACATCCAAATGCACCCTAAACTTATCTTTTGTTACTGTTTATTGGTTTTAGGATATTTGGACTCGATTTCTCTCAAGCAGGAAAAATGTTAAGCATAGGAGAAGTAAGAAAGGTAATTTAGTCTGCAGAACAGGGCGGAGTGATATTCACCTAAGAAACATTAAGAACTGCTCTAGGGAAGGATGGAGAAGAATACATGGAGCATGAAAAGAATAGCTCTATCGAACCTTTTATTTTTAATAATATTTTCAATAATAATAATAATATTAAGTGGGTTTTTTTCTTCTATAGACAATATCTTCCCCAGCTGTTGCTAATATTAAAGTTATGCCTGCATTGGGATCAGAATATGGAGCATTCCTTAGCAATAGCTTATCCTCTATGTGTTGCTTTTTTGAGATGTTTGAGCAATGAATTTTCTCTAGTGGATATTTGCTGCCTCATCAGGTCTTCCTCACTTTTAAAATGTAAACTACTTTCTGCTCTCCTTTGATTCCTTTAATTTATTTCTGAAACTTCCTTCTGAGTCAGAGTATTTCCTCCAATCAGCTGGTATGCTGCTGGGCTTTTATTTCTTTTGTAGATTGTGTCAGGTACAGACACACTTAAAGTTGCCCTCGTCAGCATAACTCTCAGAATTACAAGCCCAAGTTGTATGGCACAAGACTTTTTATTTCACAGTACAGGCTGGAGCTAAGCTAATCTCTTTTAAAGATGAATTACGGTATAGCAGACTGGTGAATATGGGCTTAGCACTCAACCTTCCTCAATTCACAAAAAATATGAATGTATGTAAGTACATAAGACTTGCCAAAAGATTGGCTTTTTAGCTCAAGCCGTTGAAATTCATGTTTATAGGTTTGGAATTTCCCAGTCCCTCAGCTATCATTATTGACAGTTATTCAAAATTCAGGTGGACAAGACTATGAGCAATTTGATCTCAGTTTGAATTTAACCCTGCTTTCAGTAGAAGTCTTGGCTCGGTGAGCTTCAGAGTTTTGTTTGAACTTGAAGTTATCTATGCTTCTATGGATTATAATGAACTTGATGAGGACAGGCTTTTGCTCAATAGTGAATTTAATGTTTATTCTCACAAAACCTCATGACTCTTCATCATTTAAAATTTATTTTTATCCTTAGTTTTAAATCACTAAATGGAATTCTACTTGGTATTTAATCTGATACCTTGTTTTATTTTGCTGATAAAGTAACATAAGAACATAATATCTGAATAATAATTATTATATTTACCATCCTTTTCTTCTTCTAATTGCCAAGTATTATATTACTTGTACATTTTTTTGCATTTCTTCCTTTGCCCCTTATATTTCCATTAGTGTTCTGTGAGTAGTCACCTCCATTTCATCAGTTACTGGTGAGAGGAACAGCTGTCATTCACAAAATCCTTGAAAAAGAAATATCCTTTTGTGAGCTAACTGACATCCCAACAATTTTCTTAACAAGCTATTGATTTTTTTGTGTATTTCTCTTCACATCATACATAGAAACTTTATACTTTTGAAGGTGCTGTAACTAGGAAGAAAATGTGGCAGGTATGTTTTGTACCAAATTTCCTCTTTCATACCTTGATCTTTGTTTCTGCAAGTTTTTCAAGTCCTTTTTATCATTATCTTTGCCAAGCAATCAAATCTCTCTTGAATGTGTAAGTCTTCAGAAGCCCTAGAAATACTGAAAGAACATTACTGACTTCTTTGGGGACCAACCTATAAATCACAGTTTAGTATTACTTTCTAAAATTTTTTAAAATTGGAGTATATTTGCTGCAATTTTGGGTTAGGAAGAAATAAAGACACAAAGAGCTCATTAATTTATTTCCCAAACAAGAATTTTAAGTAATCTCATTTTGTGTGTTTTCAAATCCCATCACACAAAGTAGGTAACTACTGAATGCTTTGTTCCACCCCTAAAGATATGTAAGAGAAAAAGGCATTTCCTTTGTTAGAGACAAATACTGAAGAGGTCTTACAGATGAGTATGAATCCTTGTTGAATATAGAATTAGTAGAAATGTGTTTAGCTTTCTGTAGGAGGTATGGGAAGAATGCTAATCTTCAGCAGATATGAAGATTAATAAGTTTCTTTTACTTCCCAATAAAATCCTTGGGATTCAAATATTTTCAAAGCAGGCTACTTGTTTGGGAGAGTAAATACAGGTAGGAGCCCAAGACTGCAAACCTTATTTGCGAACTGCCTGATGCCTTCATCAGTTTTGCAGATGTCCCTCTTTTTAACAAGTAGTCATCCTCCTAGATGTTCACATGCAGTAGTTGCGTTGGCAATGACACATTCAGGTGCAAAAAAATAAGCAAATATTTTAAATAATTGAAGGCTGGCAAGAAATGCTTGTTTGTCCTAGTTGCAAGAAATGAAAAATAATATTATGAAAAAGCTGAATATAAATGTTGCAAGTCATCTTGCAAACAACTCAGTTTCCTGTTGCAAGATGCAGATTGTGCATGTGGGGACAAGAGAGTATAATCTCTTGGACTTTTTATCAGTTATAATCCCACTTTATTTACACCTCTATTTCTTACCTCCTGCTGCAAGCAGCACTGGAAAATCACTGCTAATTTGATATGTCTACAAGGAATTAAATATATTTTTTTCAAAATAGAAGAGCTTGTATTTGACTAGAGACATGTTTTAGAGAGGTTTTTCCTATATTTATTATGTGTTATATTTGCTTAGATTTCTAGTCTTACAAGACAGTTTCCTACCAAACGTGTGGAAGCTATGAATGTTAAGTTGTTTCTTAACAGCAGTCCTCATGCTCATAGTCATTGAACCAAAATTGAAGGTTTTCTTCTTATCTTGAAGAGATAAGGCTCATATGATATACAACAGAAGGAACATCGTGAAAAGATTTAAATATTGATGTCCTATAATGCCGGTGGAATAAGGCACGGACTCTGCAGTGTTAATGCAAAGACCTTCATTGGTTTCAAGCTGTGATAAGATGCTCCATTTAATGCTTATTGGTTACATGTTACTGTGCTCACCTGGTGAACTGAGCACGCTGTGGTTGCATTGCATACACGAACAGGATGCGACGTTTCTTCTTTTTGGACGCGGTTCATGTCGCACGATAAGCTTCAAGGTTTAACAAATCAGCTGTGCTGCTCATGTTGTTTAACTCATTCTGCTCTGCAACACTGTAAAAGTGATGTGATCTAATAAGATGAATGTTCTTATTAGATGGCAC
Organism: Rhabdornis inornatus; assembly: GCA_013397075.1. Lineage (NCBI taxonomy): Eukaryota > Metazoa > Chordata > Aves > Passeriformes > Rhabdornithidae > Rhabdornis > Rhabdornis inornatus. The sequence continues at coordinate 5,547,541 of VWZS01009934.1, forward strand.
CAGCTCTTAATACAGTAATAAAGTTTCCTGTCTCTGAGTGCTGTAGTAAATTCCGGCAAGGAATATTTATGTAAGTGACTGCTGACTAAAAATATTACCTTAAGTATTAACAGTGGTAGGTCTGGAGCAAAAAACTATGCAGATTTTCTATCAAATCTCTCCTAATTAACAACTGTTCAGAATTCTTTTTTAAAAACAAAACAATTTCAAGAGACATCTTGAATAGAGTGGGTAGGGGTTTTAAGCCAAGATAAATCCATATTTGTGACTGAATCCCTCCCCTGGTCAAGCTCTGAACTCACAGCCTCTCCCTTTTTAACATACACTAATACAAAGCAGACAGCTTCTCATCTCCAGGAGCACTATCAGATCCACTATTAAAAAATGAATCAAAGAGGAGAGGAGACCTCAGGAAACAGACACTTTTAGCTCTTATTTCCAAATGCATCTCATAGTCATTTTTCTTTCAATCACCCCACACAGCTTCAGCAGAGACTCTCTTCCTTGTTACTCTTATTTCTCCTCATTCATATTGAGTAAGAAATTTTACACATGTCAAAACCGAGATTCTTCTTAATCTCATCTGCTCTAGAAAATTTAATTTTATTTGCCTCTTTTGAGTAACTACATTTTTCAAACCTTTCAACAAGACTATGAAGCATATCAACAATATAGGTCAAGAGTTTATGATTCTCCAAAGGCAGAAAGGCTGAAATTATGGAATGAAATAGAGAAAATAAAAATTTAACATAATTTCTTAGCAGTTTAGTCTGAGAGTGTTCCAGTATAGCTTTATTCTGTATCTTAAAGTCAAAATGAAGAAATGGGAAAAATGAAATATGCACATATGCACACAAACACATGCACACAAAAAAATCCCAAAACCACCAACCAAAAAAACAAATTGAAAAAAGCAACCCCCCCCCAAAAAAACCAAAAACCAAACCAAACCAAACCAATCAAAAAAAAAAAACCAACCAAACAAACAAACAAACAAACAAACAAAAAAAAAAAAAAAACCCAAACCCAAACCAAAACCAAAACCAAAACCAAAACAAAAAAAAAAAAAACCAAAAAAACAACAACCCAAAAAACCCCAAAAGCCCTATTAAAAAACCTGATAAATAAAGAAGGAATAATGATAACTCTTGTCTGGACACAGAATCACAAAATATTCTGAGCTGAAAGGGACCCACAAGGATCATTGAGTCCAGCTCTTAAGTGAGTGACCCACACATGGATTGAACCAACTACCCTGGCATTAATAACACCATACTCCAACAAACTGAGTTAGGAGAATCAGAATAAATGGTTTTAAAAACGTTTTAAAAGTTTTCTCCAAAGACCACAGACAACAAGGTTTTGGAGCTAGTGACCCATACGTAAAATTAATGAATACAAAATATTCTTTTAATAATGTGATAACACAACATGATGATTTTTGAGGCCTGTGATTAAAAAGTGAAAATAAGCTGCATTTGTGACTGCTGATTGCAGCTATGTATATGTGCCTATGGTTTGAAAGAAAAGAAGCAACTCTCCTGTTTTGGGCATGTTTTTGAAGGCTAAATGCTAGTATCAGGTAAGATGTCTCCTAGCAGTCTCTCATCAGTCAGTTCTTCTTTCCTTTCCCATCAAGAAAAGTAACACCCCAAAGTTCTCAAAATTACATACTCAACAAACTTTTCAGTAGAAATCAGAAGATACAAAACAGCCTGTTTGGGAGCAGAAGAAACTTTAGGTGGTTTTTTGTTCAGGAAAACTTCAGGCAGTGAAGACTCTTAATTTTTCTGCCAATTGTTGAAATATCCTTTATCATTTCATTTATAAAATTATTTCACTTTTAAAATTTCGTAAAAATCCCTACAGTTTTGCTTTAAAAACTTAAGTTGGATTCATCCAGTAAGAGAGAAGTCCAGCAATAAGGAAGGGATTTTCCCACTCTGCTCTGTGCTAATGCAGCCTTTCCTTGAGTATTGTGTGCAGTTTTTGGGCCCTGCAATATGAGAAAAATATTAAACTATTAGAGAATATCCGAAGGAGAGCCATGAAAATGGTGAAGAGTCTGGAGCTGAAGCCATATGAGAAGCAGTTGAGTCACTCAGTCTGTTCAGCCTGTGAAGACTGAGTGGAGATCTCATTGCAATCACAACTTCTTCGTAAGGGGAAGAGGAGGGGCAGGCACTGATCTCTTCTCTGTGGTAACTAGTGACAGGACCCAAGGGAATTGCCTGAAGCTCTATCAGGGGAGATTTAGGTTGGATATTAAGAAAAGGTTCTTCATCCATAGGGTGGCTGGGCACTGGAACAAGCTCCCCATGGAAGTGGGCCCAGCACTAGCTTGACACAGTTCAAGAAGTGTTTGGACAACATTCATGGGGATATTGTGTGACTCCTGAAGGTGGGGCTGCGCAGGGCCAGGAGCTGGACTCCACGAACCTTTTAGGTCCCTTCCAGCTCAGCATATTCTGTGATTCTGTAGACCCAGGTCCTGCATCACTGCATAAGATTAGTGCTCATCCTCAAGGCTTCAAGTGGCATTAGATTGTGTGGTCTCTTACTCCACTAGGATTAGACCTATTTGTGAATGATGAGCTTTAAGAATGACCCTCCTTAACACCTCTTCAGAGAAAGACATACAGACCTCTATATTAAGTTATATTAACGTTACATTTGTTCTGTTTCTGAGTGATTTTTTTTTTTTTAGGATATCAATTGTGATCTATTTGCACAGCTCCTTCTTCCCCGTTCTGTCACTAAAGCTGCTATATTCCTTCATATTTAGCCCACACTGATTTTAACTCCCCTACCATGTTCGAGTGAAGCATGTTCACTTAAATGGAACAGTCACCTGTCCTTATCACTAAGAGACACCCTGTATAAAAGATCTTAAAGTCCAAAGAGCAGCATATCAAAAAGGTTAATGGCAAATGAAATGGTGCATTTCAGTGTTTCTTAGGAACTCCATTAAAATTTAGTACCCATTATTGGTCTTTTTAAGATCCCAGCTTCCATTGAATCATCTTTGTCCTTGTAGTTTCATTAATAATTCAAAAACTTTTGTTTCAAACACTTCATGTCAGCATCTTTGTCAGTGTCATGCTAATAGTTCAAACTTCATCTGAGTAGAAAAGGAAGGAGATCAGCACAGAATGAAACCTGAATTCCAGGCTTGCAGTAGTGATCAATCAAAAGAAATGTATTTTACACTAAGGGATACCAGCAGAATAGAGATTTTTTTAAATTAATCTTTTACTGTATGGTAGATAGAATCATATGTTTTTACTGCAGGGAATATTCATAGAATGATAAGCTATGGAATATGAACTACAGATTATATCATACAGACATCTCATAGTGGCTCACTGCCTACTAGTTAGCATAATATTGCCAAACACTTTGATTCCAATTATGAGAAAGGAGAGGAGAGGAGAGGAGAGGAGAGGAGAGGAGAGGAGAGGAGAGATGCAGACAAAAGGAGACAAAAGGAGAGATGAAGAGAGAGAGAAAAGGAGATTGTGCCTGAATCTTCACATTCTTTTGTTTAGTTAGTCTCATTAAAACAATAATTTTATAGAAAAGAGTAATATAACTTTAAAATAAGTTCCTATGTACTCCTTTACATTTATAAAATGCCTTTATACATGATATCTCTGCAGAAATGCAATCCATGTCTCTACTATTCTCTCTGTGAAAAGTATTTTTAAAACATTAAATGCATTTAAACATTTTAATTAAAAGAAAAATTGGTTGCCATAGAATCAGCAGTCTTCAACAACCTTTTCCTTTATGCACTAATAATGGAAACCATTTTATATTCAAGCAATACCTAGAATATTGTTATGAATGCATAAGACACACATTCTAAGATAATGAATGATTTGTTGCACTTGATACTGTAGGTGGCTCTTATTCAGTAAATACGAATCTTGCCCATTGGAGCTGATTTTGCTGTTGGTTTTCAAAAATACCATTTTAAGAGTTAATGTTGCCCTACTTTGTCAATTATAAGAAAAAGTGTTAGTCCACATATATTTGCTTTTGCTGTTTGCAGAACATGGAAAAACAAATAATTAATTTCTTGAAATAATGTCTAAGGTGTCTACAGAATATTGGCCAGATACACTGTATCTCTCAACAATGAGGAAAAAATACAGTCAAGTGCTCTAGAGATTGATCTGCATAAAGAATTTTATGCCATTATTAAAAAAAAAAATCATGTTTTTTTAGACATCAGTCTCCAATGTCCTTTTCAGATATATTCTTGAAATTTACTCCTAGAAAATAGGAATTTTTCTACACAGATTTTGGAATATTGTAAATAAAGGAACTCATATTGATGATTTTGTAGTCCACTTTCTTAATGTTCTGGTCTCATCAGTTCCCAAAATTCTACTTACTTCCTAAATCTTATTGAAAAATGTTGGTTTTTTCTTTTTCTCTTTCCTTGATAGTGTGCTTTACCTCCAGTGCAAAAGTCCTAAAAAAATCCTGACACTTACTCAGAATGCTTTCAAGAATGAAGAGGAAAGCAGGAGAAGCATTTAATGATTCCATGACTATGCAAAATACTTCTGATGGAGAGAAATTGTTCATCTTTTCTCAAATCTGTTTTTACTTCCCCTGACAGTTGGAGCCAAGCTACACACTAGTTATGATCCTTCAAGTATTTCATCAGCTAAAAGGAAAATAGAAATATCTCCACTGAATTCAGTTTCAGAAAAAGATCAGCTGTCACTCAGATGATTATAGAACTAAGACTTGTGAAGACTTGCAATTTTTTCTCTCTTTTCCCTCTTTCTTGTAAAGGAAGGAGAGATTGGATAGAGTCATCAGGTTTTTCTGAAGAGGTAACTTTTGGAATTCTGCCTCAGGGACTAGGAAAACAAAGTGCTATCAGAAGTACCTCATAAACCTTCAGAAATCAGAAAGAAGATCAAGCAGCCATCCATCCAGAAATGATGTCAACAGGCACGATCAACGACAGCAGTACTTTTTTACCCAGAAATTTCATAGGGATCTGGTCACAAGGAAAACAGCAATCCAAATCTTGCATGGAGTTGGCCATGAAAAATGAGCAAACCATCTTCTTTCAGGGATTCTTCATCTAATCTTGAAAGCTTTATTAGGAAAAAAAATTGCTCTATGTTTAAAGAGAGAAACGACATTTACATTTTTGATGGACACCATATTATGGGGAAATTAGATGCTAGCATTTAGAAGACAGCTTATGAGGTGATTGATGGAAATTTTTTACTGGAGTGTTTCTGACAGTAAATGAATTGTCAAAACTGAAATAATTCCCAGAAAGATATTGCCTTGATTAAAAACTCAGTGAAAAAAAAAGAAAGTTTAAAAGTGTCAAAGCATTCTTTTACACCCCTTAAGAAGAAATTTGCATTTTAATTTGTTTAAGACCATTTCCCTTTAAAACTGGTTTCAGATTCTCTCTGTATTTTAGATTTTAAACTATTCTCAGTGCTGATTCCTCTGATAATTCATATTCCTTTTGATTTACTGGATTCAATATTAAGGAAATAGTAAATATTTACATTGGGAAGAAACTGTCTTGGATATTTCTGTGTCTTTGTATTGATTTTATGCTATAATGTCAAAAAATATTTTAAATTATACTGGCCAGAAAAAGAGATAAAATGGTGGATCTTTCAAAGAAATGACTATTCCTTCTAAATGTCAGAATTTGGATGGTTTCAGAAAATCATTATTATGAATTGCTAAGTTTTTCATAGAATTATACATTGCAAAGGTAGTTTATGTTTTTAAATGTTCACTAGTGAGCTGTCTAGACTATGGCCAGGCAAAACTAACTTTTACTTTAGCCTTGTCTTTGCTGTAATTTGATTTTGGTTTCTTTCCCAGAAAACTTAAACATAGTCAAACATGGTTCTTCAAAGAAAAATGTGTTCAGCATTCAGACGGAGAGTGTTTAACATTGATAGGAAAGTACACTTCAACAACAGAAGTAGCAATGATTTCAATAATCAAAACATTTTGCAAACATTATTCTAAAACGTTACTGTTTGATGTCAAGGATTTATTTTAGTTTATTTGTTTTTCTTTCCAATTTTTCTCTATGTTTATTTCTGATGCTGCCGTGAAAAGATGTGATTTAAAGCAACAAACAAGAGCTAGACACACAGATTTTTCATGCTAAAATTTTTTCTTCTGTCTTTTCTATGAATTGTCAAATTGGCAGAAAAATGAGTCAATAAACACAATAAATAGCATAAGAAAAATGGAAGAATAAATTCATAGTTATCACTAGCAGGCAGTAGTCTCTTGAAAAAATAATGACAATTATTTTTATTTATGTGTTACTAATGCATTCCAAATACTGGTAGTTGGAAAACATTTTATCCTATTTGCAACTACATGACATAGCACTATCCCACACCATTAGTTGTATAATTATGGTACAAACAAATCTTATCACCATTTTTCAATCTTTTATTACCTGTAATACAAAATACTTTTTTACCCATGATATTACATGTGGATATTATATTATATTATATTATATTACCATAATATTATATGTGGATATAATAATCAATACTTTTTTGACAAAATAGCAGATTTGTGTCCAATGGCAGGTAATGAGTTTTTTCATTGTCTGCTAGAAAATTGAATTGGAAAAATCTAAAGACTGCTAAAATATTCCATCACATAAATTTTGGGTAGTTCAAATTTCTATAAAGTGCTTTCCCAAATTGGATTAAAGGGCTCGTAATTTAGCTTTCAGGAATTTTGGAGTGATGTTTATATTTTTTAAAATTTTGTTTTATTTCTTCAAAGGCATGATTCCATTAGTATGGTCTGTTGGAAAGTATGCAAAAGCTTTAGAATTCAAAGGTATCTCATATTCAAAGATTTACTTTTTCAAGTAAAAAAGCCACAATAGGTTAAATTGGAAATGTTCTATGACCTTTAAATTGTCATCTTAATTTAATACCTGGGAAAGTGCTTACAAAGATCACAGATTTTTTTTTATTGTTAGTTAAGGTATTTTCTTCTCTTCCATCTAGATTGAAATAAAGGATAAGGGATGGAGATGCGATCACTTGTTACAAGATTTCTTGTGGTATTACTTATGGTATGGACACAGTTTAAGGGACACAGCAAAAATTTGGTCTTGTGATTATTACTTATGGAAAATGCTAAATGTGTATGTAAGGTTCCTACCTATATGTTAAAGCAGCTTTCTACTCCTTTTAGTTTATCTATATCATAGAACTAAATTAATGTGTTTGTGTACTTTCCCTTCTGCTCTGTTCTTTGTAGAGTGAAATTAAAATCTCATGCCTGATAAAAGGTAGGAAGCTGTTTTTTATACTGGTTGTTTTATCTCAACTGAAGTAGTACTTTTCAAAATTGTCTTCTCCTGACTCTCCTGCAAGTTAGGCTTCCTAAAAAATAACACCACAAGTAGTTCAGAAAAATAAGTTGCTGTAGTGTAGCTGGGGAAGCAGCTTTTAGCATGCTGTGTGCTGACTGATTTTTAGTCTTGCAATCTTATTGAATGCATTCGTGAACCCGTTGTTTTCTGGGCAATGACACCTTTGGCAGAACACACCATCAGTATGCCTTATTAATATATCATTTGCATGACAGATTCAATGGCATGCTGAAGCATGCACACTGATGGCTTATCACTGTAGCATATCATCAGAATGAGACACACTAATAATATTAGATTAAAAAAAAAATCTATAGGGGTATTATGCAGGAGTGGATTCAATTCAGGCACCAGAATGAAGTTATAACTTATAAATCTTCAGCCATTGTCACTGATGTAACAGAATTTGCATTCTTGCAGAGTGTCACATTATTGTCTCCTAGATGCCTCATCCCCTCAGTGTGAACCCTGAGGCTCTGTACAGGTGAGGTGTTTGCTCACCAGTACAACTCTCTGATCTGTCTTGGCATGGTTAAACTGCCAAGACAATGGTTAAACTGCTCCCAGAGTCCAATTTCACTCCCTTCTCCATTATGGCTAATAGAGGCATAAGAATATGTCCCATAATATACTGGTAATGTTCTTCTGAGACATTCTGTTAGAGACTATGCCCTGAAATATGATGCAGTGAAAGAGAACTGTGGCATTTATTACCATTAGTTACAAGGTCAAAGTCAATGGCGCACAAAGCATGAAATGAAGATTAGATACACAGAGAATACTTTGCTCGGGAATTTTCTACTAAACATGCTCTTGCTGTTGGAAAGCTTTGCTACAGAGGAGGATCAAATAAGTTGAAAAAAGTCCGCAAGAATATCTTCTAAGGAAATTCACAAGAAATGAAGTAGCAAATACTCTTCATTTGGTCTCAGTCTTAGGAACTTGGGAACTCTGCTTCTTTTCTACAGAAGGCATGGAGTTACTCAGAATTTTCTGTGTATAACTTTAATCTCATTGAAGAGTGTAATTTTTTTTCATTGCATGATCAAATTAGTACATTATCTTTGACTAATATGAAACAATTCCACTATGTGTGTGGAGTTGGACGTTTCCAACTAACCAGTTCATTCATGCTAATTGGAAACATTGCAAAAATTTATCTTACTGAAGGTCTGCTTATTAATTTAAATATCTACCTAGGGTTATCTGTTAGCAGATGAAGATAACTATAACTAAAGATGTTAGAAAATTAATCACAAGATTTATGCAAATATATAATCAACACAAATTTATAGGCTTAGGCACATATGGATACACGATTTATATAATATCTAACTCAAAAGTATTTGGTACTCAAGAACAAAATCATATCTCATTAGTTAACTGACTCAGAGAACAATATTTTCTGCATGACTTATGCAGGCCATTTAGAAACAAGTATGAAGCCTATATATCTTCAAACTAGTGTGCAAACCTTGGCTAACTAATCCATTTATGCTAATCCATTTATTTAAAGCACTTGAATCTAAATGACCTTTATGAATCAGGCAGAACCTCTTTTATGTTTTCACAGATTGCTTTGTACAGAGCTTTCCTCTATGGCTTTTTTGTTTGTTTGTTTGTTGTTTTGTTTTGTTTTGTTTTGTTTTGTTTTGTTTTTTAACCCACTGAACAAGACAAAAGTGTCTGGAACTACCTGTGTGTTAACCACAGTGGGTAGCTCTAAAGCTTAAGACTAAAAAAGAGAAACCATACAGTTCCACCTGCTCTCCTGATTTGGATTTTTCTGTGTACCACAACCCTTTCTTCAAATTCTAAGAAATCTTGATCATTTTATCATGAAGAAAGGACACAATCAGCAACAGAGGAGGTATGAGGTCTTTCTTCTCCAAGGGTACCTATGTTGGCACATCTGTAGATGTGCAACACAATTTTTTGGGTTTGGACTTGGGTATTTTTGTGGATAAGCATTGTCCTCTTGCTGCTACAGTTTTTTTACTGAACAATTTCAATTAGTATTTCATTTGAAAACCAAGACCTTTCATAATATTTAACTCCACAGATCTAATCTTTACAAAGACTCTAGTATTATTAGTCCTTTTATTTAGCATCTATGATTTATTCTTCCCTTTGCTCCTGCAGTTTGGAATTATTTCACTTAAATGTAACTTTACTTATACTTGAAAAGAAAAATGATGTATCAAAAAAAACTTACCCTGTTATGTTATTACTATTTCAACATATAATCTCACTGATGCATTTGATACATAACAAAATATTTAGTTAAGATACTTCACACTGATAATACATAAGAATTTAAACTCGTGGCTTTTTTTTCTCTAATTCAGTATGACTTTCAAATGTGTATTTCAACTTACTTTGGTTCTGTTGCTAGGATTGTCAAGGACTTTTAATCATCTGCCTTGTCTGTACTACCTCATATTGGGGCTATTCTGCTGCAGAAAATAATTATTTGAAAGAACTGAAATTCCCTAATGCAATCCTTGGTAAGAAAATGTATATTTTCTAGTCCCATCTTCTCTAGCTATTCAATGGCAGGATTCTCAGGCCAGATTTAGAGTTTGTTAGTAGAAGTGATTTTCTCAGATTCAGAAAATTCTGAATGGTTTAAGTCTTGGCATACACTGAGAGTTTGTATTTTTGCCTTTTTCTGCTATGTCCAACATATTTTGATATGTCCCAGGGGTTCTGCTATAAGTCTTCCACTCTTTATTGGCTGTCTGCTGCCTTTAGCTGTTTGGATTTGATTAAGTGGTCCAGGCGTTCATTGCTATCCAGAAAAACAAACAAACAAACAAAAACAAACAAAAAACAAACAAAAAACAAACAAAAAAACAAAACCAGCTGATTTCTTTGGCTTTTAATATATATAATAAAGTCACTATTGTACTACTGTCTTTTCAATGTCCAGTTGTGCTGGATGGATTAGCTAAATTAAAAACACGACAGAAAGAAATAAAATTATTCCATTGACATTGGCACTTAAAAAGTTTTTAATTAGTGTTAAATTAATTGTACACAGGATTTGGGGCCTTCTGATGATATGAAAAAAGAACCAAGGTATCCTAATATTTATATGATAATTAACAGTAATATGTAATAAAATCTTATCACTAATTGCTATATTTGCTTATTTTGATCCTTATATCTGCCATGATCTAGATTTGAAAACTTACTAATGTTTCATAAAATCACAGAATGGTTTGGATTGAAAGGGACCTTAAAATACATTGAGTTCCAACCCTCCTGCCATGGGCAGGGACCTCTTCTACTAGACTAAGTTGCTCAAAGCTGCATCTAGCCTGACCTTGAATGTTTCCAATCATGGACATTCTGCAATTTCTCTGGGTGACTTTTTTAGTGTCTAAAAAAAAAAAAAAAAGGTAAAAATTTCTTCCTTATGCCCAGTCTAGATTTAGCCTCTTTTAGTTTAAAACCATTGCCACTTGCCCTGCCACTACAGGGCCTGTTAAAAAGTCTTTCTTCATCTTGTTTATAATCTCCCTTCACACATGGAAAGCTGCAGTAAGGTGTCTTCGGAGCCTTCTCTTCTCTAGACTGCACAATTCTTGGCCTGTCTTCATAGAAGTGCTCCAGCTCTCTGATCATCTTTGTAGCTATTTCTTATTGGTCTTCAAAGGACAAATAATTTTCCACATACCTAAACAGTAACATTGAGATGGGTCAGCACATTTTCTAGCTTTTTCAGCTCACTCTATTGTTATCCATGGAGGTTTTGTTTCAATTTTTAAACATTTCTTGCCTCACCAGACCTTGTTTGCCCTTGAATTCTCTTTGCTTAACAAGCTGTTCTTTCTTCATATTCTGGTTGAGTTCTAAGTGCTCAAGATGCCAGTCTGCTGATTGTGCCAAAATTGAAGCTGAATCAGCCTGTGAAATTGCTTTGACATCTACAGTGCTGGAAACATTACACTTTTCAAAGCCAAACTGAAGGCATTTCAAGATTATTTTTAGTTCCACGAATTCCAATTATTAAACTAAGTAGATGTACAATATGTTTCATTTGGGGCTCTTATCTGAAGATCTCTCTCCAGTTTTAGACTCCCCACCAGGAGACTGATGTAGAGAAATGAGCCCAGTGGAGTGCCCCAAAGTTGGTCAGAGAGCTGCAGCATGTGGCATATAAGGAAACACTGAGACAAGTTTAGCCAGGAGAACAGATAACTTTGGGAGATGTTATTATGGACAGCAACTACTTCAGCCATTGGCACAAACAGGATCAGAGCAGACTCTTCCCAAAGTGCAAAGTGATAGGAAAAAGGGCATGGACAGAAACTGACACATGAAATTCCTACTATATATATTAGGAAGTATTTATTTATTTGTTTGATTGTTTATTTTATCTTTAGGGCGGTAAAATATTGGAACAGGAACCTAAATAGTTTTTGTCTCCAGCCCTGGGGACATGTTCAGAGTTTGGCTGGGCAGAAGTCTGAGAAACTTGGTTTGCTTATGCTTGCTTTAAGCAAAGAATAATTTTGATGATGATGACCACTTCTGGAAGCCACTTTTGACCAGAACTGTTCTATGATTCTGCTACATACATTTTGCACTCTCAGATACCTAAGATTTTTAATAATTGTCTTATTTATTACCATGTTTTCTACTGTAGTGGGGATTGTTATTTATATGTGCTCCCCTCTTGAATCAGCTAGCTGTACACAACCGTATGAGATCAGAAGATTTTGTTTTCATTTGGCTTTGCATGTATAACATCCAGGGAGTAAGTGAAACAACACAAACTACTTGAATAAATTGTACATAAAGAGAAACAAATTGCATATACAGCTTGATGAGAGCAACTTCGTGTCACTTCCTGGGTAACAAAGATTGGAAAAAAACTGAGACAGGAATGACACCCCCAACATTCTGTGCTTCTGGAAGAAACTCTGAATCCAAAACTAAGTTGCTGGGCAACTCAAATCCTCAGACTTGGGCTGAAGTCAGCTAACAAGAGCTGCTGAAACTGGTACAGCTGAGGTCACATAGGTCCCAGATGTATGCCCAACCCAGGCTCCTTCTCATTGTTGCAGAACAAAAGGATATGCCATTAATTTCCTGGCTATTTCTAAAACTATCATCTCTTTTGGTAGAGGGAACACTTTAGTATACAGTTTATGCAAAGTGGGAAGGCTGTCCACAATGAGTTTGCAGAGAATGAGAATTTCCCTGTTTGCTTTTGATTCATCTTTGTATTTTATCTGTTGCCATTTGTGTTGCCCTACAGCAAATTATTAAAAAAATTAAAATAACACTAATTTACTGTTTCAGTAGCTTTAAACTCACTTTTTATTCATAATATTATTAGCAGAGAAGGACAGGATAGGATAACTATTTTGGTTTGGGGTTTTTATTAGTTGCTATTAATAAAGTCAACATTTGCTAGTATATGCCAGACCATCATAATTATGGCAATTGATTCCTAGACTGAATAAAAGGAATAGAATTTAGTAGCTGACATTGGTCACTTTTCTAGTGAACAAATTGTTTTGTTTTTAATGCTCTAAAATGAAAAATTTTAGCCCTGCAGCAGATTGTCTTCATGTCCTTCAATAAAATGCATACTGTTTTTAATATTGACTTTTTATGCTTTCTGTTTACAATACATCCTGCTCAGAGATATGGCAAAATTATGACAACTGCTATATATTACATGCTGATTTTATACTTAGGAATGCCATAAAAAGAGCTGTACTATCTTCCAGTTTTCATTTTTTGCTTTTAATTCCAACATTTGGAAAATTATGTTCTTAATCAGCTTCAGTTCTAAGTGTTTTCCAGGGATTTTATCCAGATATACTTAAAAGCATGATAAATTGTATCTCCAAGTAATATTTGTTGCCAGAAATTGAATTCTGAAATATAATTATCCATTATATTTCAGTGCACTGTATGGCACTGTACTATGCAGAAAGAAATATGGAAGATAAGAGAACATAAAGAAGGAATGTCTCCTTTAATGAGATTACAAAATCAAACCAGACTGTTATGTAGATTTAGTGGAGGCTACACGGCTTTCCTACAGTGGGATGTTGAAGAAAATCAACAATTCCGTATTGTGAGTCACTTTATTACATAGGGGGAAAAAGTGAAATTTTGAAAACCTGTGTACAGTCAAGGTAGACAAAGTTAAACTGGATATTTTGAAATCAAAATAGTACCTCAGTTTTTTTTCATGGCACCAAACCTCATGTCTGTTTTTCTGCTATGAACGTACATCCAAAGATGTCCCGCTTCCCAACGTTGGCAGAGGTGGCCATGCATCAGAGGACTGCATTTCACAGCTGCAATGATACCTGTTGCAATGTTTCAATACTTTAGGTATGATTGCACAGAGCATTGGCTCTGCAAGAGGGAGTGGCTGTGACATTGCTTCCCCTGACAGGCTAAATCTGCGTGAAGAAAAGTCTGTTCCACCTACTCCACTTCAGTAGCTCTTCCCAGACACACCAACCTCTTCAATAACTTCTAGAAGACTTCAGATGTGTCACCACAAAAGAGGTATCATTAAAATTCTCAGATTTAAAAAGCACATAAAAATGTTTAGTTAAAACAAATTGCTGTCTCCAACAAATATTTAGTACCTATTGCATTCACAAGTAATGAAGCATCTCCAGTCATGAAATATGAATCTAGTTGTTATTTATATACTTGATTACTGTAAGAGTGTTACCTGTGTTATGAACCATACTTACATGGTTTTCAACAGCTGGGGTACAGATTAAAAAACAACTAACATTCATTTTCTATGTGAAATGTATTTCGTAGGAGTGATTTTTATTTAAGCAGAGTTAAATAAAATACCATTGAGTAGGAATATGAAACTTGTTCTTCGAGGGAGAAAACTAAAAACTACACTGCTACATTTTTAAAAAGAATAGATTTTTACAGTTACAGAACAGGAAAACACTTGCATAGTATGCATTTAATTTCTTTGAATGGCTTCAGGGCTTCAACTGTTTGCATTGAAGACAACACTTAAGAATCTCTCTCCTACAAAGTTATTCCTTCTCTCCACTTCTTTTATTTTTCATTTATCTAAAAACACGGAAGCTTCTTCATAGCTAAAATGGAACATCAAGGATCCAAGTTACATTGCATAAAAAATATTTGTAACCTTTCATTTCTACGTTTTGCTTACCCAGCTTTATTTGGGAACAGTAAGAATTATTTCGGGATGGAATAACTAAGTTGGAAGTGTTCTCCTCCAACTATATTATTCGTTACTTCCTAAAATAGCTGAAATAGCTTAGGGAAAAACTCCAAACACATGGAAAAAGTGGTTTTAAGTTATTCCCGACAATTTTTTTTTTTGTATAGCATGACACATTTTTGTGGGTTCTGTCTCCCACGTTAATGCGTTTGAGGCTTCAGCAAGGTGTAAAAATTGTGGTTAGTGATGTTAGGAGGATATTCTTTCTTATAGATAAATGTGGATTAATGACTTCTATTGAGGTGTTTATTGTTATGTTTGGCCATGTCCATGACTTCTGGTAATATATTTCATAAAAAAATATGCTGCTGACCAAAATAAGCTTAATTTTTTTTTTTTTTTTGAAAGAAAGTATAGGAAGAATTTGAGTAGCAGAGTAAATTTGTGCCAGCATACAAAGTTGTTCTTAGACGGTTATTTTTTTTGCCTGTTAATTTGTTTGTTGTTTTGGTGATTATTTTGTATGGTATGTGTGGTTCCATAATAATA
>VWZS01009935.1:0-54051 GCA_013397075.1 Rhabdornis inornatus
ACAGGCTTTCTCTTAGTATCTGACCTAGTCGGGGCCTAGGGGAGAGTGTCTTTTTTCACCCTCACTGCACCACAGAGGAAAGGTGTCCACAGCTGAGAGAACTGTTCACTGGGTTTTCTGCTCGGTTGTTGTTGATCTCGCAGTTATTGTTGTTGTGTTTTGTTTCCCTTGTTACATATATATATATCAGTAAAGAACTGTTATTCCTACTCCCCATATCTTTGCCTGAGAGCCCTTTAATTTCAAAATCATAGTAAAGTGAAGGGAGGGGGGGTTTGTACTCTCCTTTTCAAAAAGAGGCCCCTGTCTCTTTTAGCAAATACCTGTCTTTCAAACGAAGACACATAGATAAATTTCCTCTCTCTTCTATGAAGGGCCCCTCAGCTGTAGAAGCAATGATGCTTTGTAGTTCTGTGTTAATGGTGGGGAACAGAATCATTTGAGACAGAGAAGAATAAAGCTAAAAGAACCACTGTGGGTGGTTTGTTGATTTTTTGGGGGAGATTTATTTGTTGTTGCTGCTGGCTTTTGTTTTTGTTTGGGGTTTTTTAACCACTTATAGGACCAGGAGCTAAGGTGGGTGCACTTGGAAGGGGAGTAATAAAGAGGATGAAATATAGAGCTCTAGATTTTAACTAATAGCTTTCACCTCTGTGACAACTTTTGCAACTTTTTACAGTTGTGTGTGTGTGTCTGTGTGAGTGTGGAATGGACCAGTCGGAATTGCCTCAGTTTCTGGTCTTTAAAATAGGGATTGTCCTTTAAAAGGCATTGGGAGTTAGGATTTGTTAGTGGCTGTGAAGTTATGAAAGCATGGAAAAGAAAGACTGCCCATTTACAGATGCAAATTCAATAGTTCCACAATTAGCTGGAATCACAGAAAAGCAGGGTGGAAAACAGCCATAAGAGAGAATTCTGGGTATCGGGACCACTCATATGCATAATATTTTGCACTACTTTATTGATTTGATAATGAGTTTGCAGAAGAAAAGGCTTTTCGACACTCTAGGATCTCTGGGTGCTCTTTCACAATTTGGTCAGGGCCAATTGAATAAGCATTGTGCTTCAATTGCATAAATACAGTGTCCACAACGTATGCCACACTTTCCACTGGGATTTTCCGATGAGAAATATAGGAGCCCCTAATGGTGAAAGATTGATAAATGTTGAAAATGTTTGATGTGTAGAAATTCAGTATGATCAATAACATTGCTGGCATGATGAAGAGAACCTGAAATCATTCAGAGCTAATTTAGAGAGAAAGTCACTCCAGAATGTTCCCAAGCTGACACACCCTGTAGCCTATACTAGTGACAAATGAAAGAAGTCAGTTCAGAAAGAGAGCCAATATACAATAAGGCTTTTAATTTCCCAATTACCCAAAGAAGGGAAGAATAAAATAAAAAGGAGGAGTACTGAAAATCTGATCAGTGAAAAGTGAAAGGTTTTGTTGTTCCCTTCTTTTTTACTTTTTTTTCTTTTAGTGTATGCTTGGAGTATTGCATTTAATTATGGCTTGGGCTCTGGAAGAGAGGGAGATATATCAACATGAGCCTGGGGCAGGCAGAGATGAAGTAAGCTTTAAGCATAGGTCTTCAGAGGTGAAAAGCTAATGAATTAAAAACTGCTGCTCTCTCTGTCTTCCTGTTCTGACTTGTTAATTGCAGAGTTACGCATGATCTATACTTCGAGTGAAGCATGCAGAAGGAAAGTGATTTTGTAAAGTAGGTGACAATTAAAAATAACACTGAAAATAACCCAGTCTTTCTACAATATAATATTTTCAGGTGCTTGGGACATGATGTTGCATGAAAATTGCTGTTCTAATTGACATTGCTATCTCTTCTCATAACAATTGACTTTATTAATCCCTTTTCTCCCAATTAGTAGAAAATGAGGAGAAAGAAGAGAAGGCAGCAGCCACCCACTTTTTTTAGCTATACAAAAACGGGGAAAGGATTGAGAATCCTCTGAGAGTACTGTAAGAGAACATGAAACTGGGAAGAATTTATAGGCTGCAGACACACGCATCATCTAGATTATTAAGATTCTTTTTTGTGTATAAAATCTCAAATAGGAAGAGTGCCTAAATACAGCTCTAATGATAGAGGGGCATAATATCTGTTAGGGCATACTTTGCGACATGCTAAGATCTTATTGAGAGATGCCTCTGTCCAAATCAAGGTGCAAAGAAGATCATATGCCATAGTCAGAAGTAGGGATGCTATTTATTTGTAAATGTCAGGTAGAGAGAGAGAGAAGGAAATAGAAAAAGAGTGGGGGGTGAGAATGGGACAGGGGAGAGAGACAAATTAAGCAGAAGAGAGTCATTAGCCATAGATCCAGCAGCATCCTGGTAGTCCCCCTTCAGCCTAGTCTTCTCAACAGTGGGGATCCCTAAGTCATTAAAAACTGTTCATTATTTATATATTTTAGCAAACNGTATGAGCAGTTTCTTTATAGTCTATCATGGTGGTAATTTTTGTCTGGATGTGCACCTGTGTCTAGTGTGTGCTAACCCGACCTTGCTTCCATCAGGCTTCAAGTTAGAATTATCCAGTCCACCCTGCTTACGTCTTCGCAAAATGCTTTTATGGCCTAAACAATGTTTGANTAGTCAGAAGTAGGGATGCTATTTATTTGTAAATGTCAGGTAGAGAGAGAGAGAAGGAAATAGAAAAAGAGTGGGGGGTGAGAATGGGACAGGGGAGAGAGACAAATTAAGCAGAAGAGAGTCATTAGCCATAGATCCAGCAGCATCCTGGTAGTCCCCCTTCAGCCTAGTCTTCTCAACAGTGGGGATCCCTAAGTCATTAAAAACTGTTCATTATTTATATATTTTAGCAAACAAAGAAATTAATGTTCATTTTTTTACACTGTTCTCTTATTCTGTTGGTTAAATTATTCCCTAACTTCTGATACTACTTAGTCCCATGTTCAGTCCTTTTTTCCTTTTGAGTCAGGGATTGCAATTTCTCCTTGCCTGATTACCTTTCATCCAGTTGCTGAGTTGGCTTTCCTCACAGCACATAAATTCTGCCATAATCAGTGGTACATCCATCTCCGTCAGCTTTGCTTTCCTCCACCTATGCCTGAGATAATGGACAATAATAACATCTTTATCTCAAGTTCCTGTTTTGGTGGCTTAACTATCAGTCCAAGTTTCAGGTNCAAGAAAATCTTCTGTGATAGGTTCTGGGAAAGAGCAATAGTAATCAAAAAGGCATCTGACTTAATTTGCAACCAGAGATGGAGCTGGGATGGAGATCTTACCCATATTAATAAATATGTTGGTGGTATGAGATACAGACATGGGAGGAAGTAACATGGAAATATGTCTAGGATGGACAATTTATTACAAAATTTAATGTTTTTGAAAGGCTGTAAGATAAGGTTGTTGGCATTTATTGATTTTTTAAAACAACACCTACAGCCAGTTTCTTAATTTTCTCTCCATCAGTTTTCTTTCCCTCTACCTTCCACCCCAAGTCCTTTTGTCTTCTTTCTTCTCGGTCACTAAAACTTGCCAATTCAAATATTGTGGTCAGAGCTTCTTGAAGAAAGGATCACACGTGCAATGTTTTCTTTCAGATATTTCAGTGGGAAAACTGATAATAAAATCAACTCTCCATATCACTAAACTAATTTTATTTGAACTGGAAGCTTCTAACTTCATCTACATGCCTTATTTTTATACATGTGGACATGTGAAACATCATTGCATATCTTGGCACAAGCATAGGTATTTGTCTGTAGAGAAGAAGCAGTATTTGTCTGTAAGACATAAAACATGAAGAAATGGTCTAGTATTTGTTCTTCTGTATAAATTTAAGTTATGCTGTCCTAACATATTTTTGTGATAGTTAAGCTTTAACAGTAGGTTAAGTGCACATTTCACTGAAATGGTTGGACTTTTATGATTATCATAATTGGTTTCTGCATGCTGTATTTAAACTAAATTACATGGCTTAAACTTTAATTTCTAATTTATTTTGTGAGGGTTTTCAAGTTGCCATTACTTGATCTTTAGAAAACTAAAGTACATTTGTTAATAATTCTGTCGCCAATTCCCTGTTCTAAAACATCCCCCGTTCCTTAAATATACAATAAAAATATTATTTAAAAACATTTTGGGTGTTTTTGAAACAGTGGTTCAGATTCTAGACAGCCATTCACCAGCTTTTTCCTTCAGAAAGCATGATGAGCCATTTATTAATTCATTTGGCAATATATTAGCAATTGCCTGGGTTCGTAATTAAACAATTATAATAATAAAGCATGGTAATGTATTATCAGAGAAAGCATTCCATAGGTGTGAATAAAATTATTTTAGATTCCAAAGCTCTGGGACAATGCACATTAATTCTGCTTCTGTTGTTTTCATTTAGAAAACAAGGGAGTAAAAACATGAGCAAGTAAGAAGACCTCGTACAATGAGGCAGCAGTATATTAGCAAAGATCCATTACAGTGTGAATTTAGTGAGTTAGAGTAAATTTTGAACAATGGTAAATTGTTTGAAGTATCCAGAATAGGTATATCTGGAGAATCATCAGGATAAACATGGAGATCCTCTGGGCAATTAAATGAAATTAGATGGCTATGTCAAGACATATAGGATTCAGGCTTTTTTTTTCATTATGGAAAGAGCAAAGGTATTTCATCACCTGTATCCAGGTCAAACATATATTTGATGATGAACTTTTAATTACCTTTTCAGTAACCTGATAATCTAGCAGTATAGGAAAAGAGAGATAGTTTTAAAAATCTTAATAAACATGAGGCCTGGTGATTTGCCTGACATCGGATGATATCTAATGATAAGTTGAATGATAATTCTGAGATTTTTATGATCTGGTTGCAAAGAAGTTTGCAATATGTGTTCTCAGCTCTTGCTTTCTGATGATTCCTATTTACATCCTCTCTTCTCTATGAGTTGTGAGGACTGAAAGTGAGGAAGGTAAGAACAGTTTCTGGAGTTCTGAAGCATAGATTCCCTACCTGACTTAAATTTACCCAAGTTAACTTGGTGTTTTTACTTAAATATACTTAATTAAATCTACTTATATTTACTTAAATTAATATTGAAAAAAATGTTGTGGCATGATGTGGCTGTTCTGTGTCTCGAATATTGTAATCAGACAGGACAGAAATGATAAGAATAATTTTCTATGTATTTTGAAGCTTGGAAAATAAAACTAAGGCTGCTCCACATGATGTATGGGCAATGAATGAAACTTTATTGAGAAAATAAAAGAGACCCAAGAAGAGACCCAAGAGTTTTGAGGCAAATTGAACTATGAAAAAAATACTAGTGCAAATGATATGTACTTAAAACTTAACATAATTTTGTATCCTCTGTCTGAGCTAGGCTTAGTGTTGGGAAGGATGAGAATTTCACTGAGGNGTAACTACTAACTCCGATGATTGGCTAGTCACTAACATAATATGGTAATGTTAGCAGTTTTGATAGGTTGTATGTAAATGTAAAAGGTATTGTGTATGATGTTGATTGGTAGTCATGTATTAAGATGCTCTGTAATGAGAAGTATATAATGCATTGTAACCAGAACTAGATGGGCTTCAGGACACACTCTCAACTGCTGTAGCCTCGTTTATGTAATAACAGCATTTTAAGAGCTGGCTGAAGCCTCCGTCTCTCCGTCAGGCTCTTACGGCTTAGAACTAGTCATCTTTAGCCTTAGGACCTTATGCTTTGAACCTTTGCAGAGATAGATTGCTGCTTCATTTTTTCCAGCTGAGAAGACTCAGTATCCAAATGTATAAGGTTATTAACTTAGTATATTTTAAAACATTTAACCTTGTTTCTTTAAGAAATCTACTAATCCTACAGACTTGTGCATTTACAGGGTTGCACATACTAAATACTGTGAAATGTCATGTCAGGTATTAAGTTATCATCATCATCTATTTGCTAATAATAGATTTCTGCAAAACTGTTCATAACCTTTAAAATGTAATTCTACTTAAACATTAATGTTTACTATTAAATTTCTTCACATTATTCTCTTCAAAAACTAAATTAAAAGTGCTAGATGTATATATAATACTTTCTTTAGGAATTACAGAGTTAAAACTTCAGATGAGCTGCTGAAGAAAAAAGAGCCTGCAGCTTTTAACAGGCTCCTGGAACTACTGTGGCAGAGCTGTAAAATTCCACTGATTGATGCTGTGAGATCATTTGGGTTTTCCTTTTTTTTTTTTTGGTGGTTTGCTTGTTTGTTTTGTTTTGTTTTGTTTTTTGTTTTTGTATTGCAAATCCCTGTAATTTTCTCACAAGGTCATGGCTCCCAATTGATGTGCCATATCTTCATTGATCAATGAAGAACACTCCAAAGATTTAAGAACAAACTCTGTAAAACGGTTTCCTAGTTAACTCAATGTGGAGTTCATATTCCCTGGTGATCTGAAATTTGAAAGCTCTTTGTACATCTTTTTTTGGTGGCCCTTGAGGTGTGTTACATCTTATTTGCAAAATTTAAATATGTCTGGATGTCTGGGCTGGCGTATATATATATATGTACATATTCTTTCTTATTTGAAAGCAGGAGTAATAAAATTATCTTGCAGAACTTCCAGTATAAGCTTTGCAAGATTTCAAAGATTTGGATTTTCTTTGCTGGGCTTGGCTTTATGCTGTCTCAAAATCTTGGAGAGGTACTATCTAAAAGGCAGGTAAGTTCTCAGTCATTTATGATTTCTCTCAAAGAAGAAAAATACATAGCAGCTGATTCTAGTATCTTCTCTTTGACCCTCATGTTAGAATGGAAGTTTGCATCTCTTTAGATGAAATACAAGCACATTTATTTTTAAGCTAAACCAAACACATTTCAAAGATACTTGAGAGAGTGGTTGAGATAGACAGGAAAAGGGAGTGAGCTGAATACCTCAGAAAGCTTCATTTTACTTTGAAAATGAGGAACTGCCTTGGAAAAACACTATATTTGTGGAGAAGTCTTTCAATATGCTGGGTTAGTTCCTGAGGTGATAGATAGTTCTCATAAACTTCATGTGGACTTAGGGACTCTTTTATGTTTGGGGAAAAATAACTCGTACCTGCATCAATATTAGGAATGTTTTGTACTTCTAGGCAAGGAAAAGGTGATCACTTATACCCTGTGTCAGTCCTTTTGTATCATTTGAACCTTGAAGATTGTACTGCAAATCCTATGCTTGTACTGTGTGACCAGCATTGTAAATCGTGTTAGGATTTTTTCAAGCATTATACACTCTTAAACTCTCATGAATGATTCTACTAACTTTTTTTTTTGAGAGGTGCATGGAAGGGATACCAAAAGGGCTGCTCCAGTGATGAAGAATCTGAATTTACTTTTCAAAACTTACTGAGCAACAAATGTAGAAAAAGAAATAGTATGACTAAATCTTAATTTAGATCCTATGACAGCTCTTTACCAATAACACGTGACATACACGCCTAAAGAGTATACTATTCATGTGTTAAGTAAGTGTGATATACTCTAGGCATCAGTGAATGTAGCAATGCCATTTGAAAATTATACTGAATTTAAGAATCTTATTTTTTAAAAAATGGTCTTGTTGTACAGGAGATCTTGGGTTTTCATTTTGTATATTGTAGATGGGATGTGTAATAACACTAAGTCTGTCTGTGTTGAGACTACAGACTGCATTTTCTTATCAAAAGACTGCATTGGATAGAAAGAAAGCAATTCCTACAGATCACTGCAATTCACATTTAGCTGTTTACTCAGCACCCAAGATTTTATGGAGACCTTGGTGAAAGCAACACTTGAGATTTCATATATATGGCTCTAAATAATTCCTCTAGGAACTGATTGAAGCAGTTTTGCAAAGGAAGTATAATCTGTTTTGTAGACACCGATTTGTTTAAGCAGAAAGTGTATGATTTTGCACAACAGGTTCCTCTGAATGTTCAGTTATTTTCCATTCTTCAGAAGTTAATTGTGGTCACCTACATATGTTTGGCAAGAGTTTGCTACACATTTTCAGCCTATTGCCTATCATACTGATTATGATAATATACTATCTTACTGTCCTAAATTATATTTTCTGTTGCCATCTCTTGACCATCCACTAGTTGTAGATTACTCTGTACAAGAGGGCTACACCTGTTGGTGTGATGTCATATTACAGGTACTCCAATAGTAAAACCAACAGTAAATCTCAATAGAAAGAAATTTGTATTATAAATAAATAAAGAAAGTTTATTGATAACACAGAGTCACACGTTCCTAGAAATCAAGTTGGAAGGAGTCTGAGGATCTTATCTGTTCCAGCCTCCTGTTCTAAACAGTGGTGTCAGACATATTGGGCCTGATTTTCCAATATATCACAGTTTCTACAAATAAATATCTTGTAGCTTCTGAATTTTGGGAATTTTCAGAAACTTCAAGTCCCAAAATAGGTTACTATATCATTATACCAAAATGCCTTGAATATATGAGGGAAAAAATTAAGTTTTTTTAAAAATAAAATGCCTACAGTTATTAGAAAACAGAAATAGATTCAAATTTTGAGGTTTCTGTTCAAGCTGATAATCCTTCATGTGGTAGAAAAACTAACAGTTGTATGGTATGTGTTAGTCTTAAATTTAGAGGTATGAAAAACGTACCACTATTCTAGATATAATTGGTATGTTCAACATGAATGAAAAAAAAAATGCTATATACAAAATAAGTGTTTAAGAGCTTCATGCCTTCCAGGTATCTGAAACTGAAAATAAACATGTTACTTTTTGAGAGTATTTTTACAAAATGCATTGTCTCACATGCACATATGCATGTGTGCAGACACTCTTCCCTCTCATTCACTTATGTCTCAGCATTGTAGCTGATTCATGCTTTTATTCCTATATGTGATCTTCACAGTTGTGACAGTGATCAAAGTTTATCAAATGCCTCTTGACTTGAACTGCCAGAAATCAAAAAGAGTGACCGATGGATTCCTTGGCTTCACCTTCTGGGGAAAAAAATCCACCTCCTGAAACCCTTTCCAAACAAGGCTTTCTAAGCTGTGAAAAGCTTACTTGGGAAATAAATCAAAAAGAGAAAGTGAAAAGTAAAAAAAAAAGTATTGAATAATTTTTTTTTTTTTTAAGAGGAGAGTGCAACTTTTTTGGAGTTTATAAACTGTTGCATTAGAAACGCCCATGTGATATGTCATTACACTGCATTTAGGCAATTAAAGACAGTTGTTTCAGTCTACTGTTTGGCAAACCGTCTGTAAAACAAATTTATAGCTTTAAGGATAAATATCACCTAATAAGCACACTAGCAAGTACTGAATCTTACAATTGTGACTGACTTCTGTAAAACAGTTAACTGCAGGGGAAAAATATGTATTTCCCCAAACCCACACATTCCAGATGAGAATTCAAAATTGTCTCATTCCTAAGCCACAGTCAAATCTCCAAGCACCCTGGTAGGTGGAGATTTGAGCATGATTCCAAACATTGCATCTAGATTGTTTTCGATCTCTTTGGTTTTTGCTCAGTGAGGTAACTTTTTATTCCTACAATTAAGAAGCCGAAACTGCAGAAACATTTGCTGCCCAGCACTTAAAAGCTAGCTTCAGGTCTTTCACTCAGAGTGCCTCCTATGCTGTATCTGTATTTGCCCATATTTGTTCCCCTTCACTTTTGACCCATTATACACCATACCTATAGAAAGGGTTCATCTTTAGCCTGATTTCAGCATTAGAGATCCTTAAGGAAATGAGATAAAAGAACTTTTGAAACTAATTTTAAAGCCCTGGACCTTTTAAGGGAATTTTAATCAAAAATACTTTAATTTTAAGTCTGTTTATGCCTTGCTAAAAGTAATAATTCCTATCCTAGACGAATGTGGATGTTTTTCTTAAATGGCCAGGAACATGAACTGTGAAAGACCAGAATACCTAAGTCTTAGGGGTAAATACTTGAAAGCATGTACTTATGAGAATATTAAAAAGAAACAAAACAAAAGCTTCATTGCAAGAAACACTTGGAATTATGAGATTTCAGTAAACACAGTAAAACATCTATGTGTGTATGCATGAACAAACACTCTTTAAGTCATTGCAGAAGAGATGAGACTCGTTTCAGTGCAAAGACTGGGAAATTAGGAAATTAGGAAACTGAACCCTTTCATAATCCAAAACATGTCTCTTAGGATAGATATCAGATCAGCGAGGAATAGATAGAAAGCATCTTCAAAAGGCAGAGGTTACATTGCTAGGAATGTAGAGAAATATAGGAATTGCTATTGTAAATCAGGAGGATTTCTAAATAAGTGTAGTTTCTATAAATCAGAGCAGTTAATGACAAGTGCTTAAGCAGAGGTATATCTACTAAGGAAAGCTGTCCCTGAAGCATGAAGGCTGATCTTCCCATGTTTTTATTCTTACAAGGAAGGACACATTCCTTCTTATCATTAACTTAATGTCAAGATTTCTCCACACCTCAGCTGATTTATAGAGGGTGAAGGAATGTCAAATAGAGTTTTCTGTAGTTTCTGCAGTTTCTGACTACTGAAGAATGACCTCTGTGTTTGTGTTCTGTCTTTGCTCCTTACCTGGCACACAGAAACTGACCTAAAGAAGTGCATTTACGCTCTCTAAAAAAGGATGTTTAACATAGGACAGTAGCTGGAGTTTTAGAAGTGTTCTCAAGAAATTAGAGGCAGGGTATCTTGGGAACCTTGGATTAGTTTTTTAACTTGTCTGGGCTTCAGTATGCTGTTTTAAAACTGAAGATAGTGTCACTGACACAGAATACTTGGAAGAATATTATGAGAATATGTCACACAACCTAATTGATGGTAAACAAATGCATATTTATACATGATACTGGGTACTCTACTCCGCTCTTGCAGAGCTCTTGTACTCCACCTGGAGTGCTTGGTCCTGCTCCAGAGGCCCTGACATAAGGAGGAAGCCTGAGCAAGAGGAAGCCACAAAGATGATTAGAGGCTAGTGCACCTCACCTGTTAAGACAGACCATGAGAGTTCTGGAGAAGAGAAAACTCTGGCGAGACCTCATTGTGGTCTTCCAGTACTTAAAGAGAACTTTTAAAGAAGAGGGAGAATGACTTTTTACATAGGATAAGGGGAACACTTTTAAACTGAATCAGGAGATGTATAGATCAGATTTAAGGAAAAGTTTCTTTATCCATAGGTTAGTGAGGAGCTATGAAAGGCTACCCAGAGAAACTGTGAATTCTTTATCCCTGGAAGTCTTCAAGGCCAGATTGGATGGGGGTCTGAGCAACCTGGTCTAATGAGTGGCATCTGTGTTCATGGCAAGGCAACTGGAACCAGATGATCTTTCAGATTCCTTTCAACCCAAGTTGTTCTATGATTCTATGATTTCTTATGCTAAATGTAATTGCCATGGCAACATAAAATATTAAGGGAAAGATTTTAGTCAAAAAGGACACAAGAGTTGCATGACAAAATGGTCCTCTAAGATCTGTTTTAGCAGATAGAAAGTATAGCAGCTTTTTGCCCAGTCAGACTCCTTTTCAGACCCATAGTGATAAGTCATTTCCATTGTTCAGCCATTCAGGTACCAAGTTCCTAATGACCCAATAGACTTCAGTCCAACTAGCAACTACAAACATTCTCCTTCATGAGGAATTAGGGTGAGTATTTTACCTTCCCCCCGCGAATAGGACAAAAAAGAAATGTTAGTACTGAGTAAAAAAAGGAAACTTGAATTTATATAGAGAAATTACTCTCAAATTTACTCACTCTTGAATTGATATGAGATAGTTATTTCATACATATGGAACATATATGACTATATATAAAAAATAGATATTCAAAACTATATCATCCATATGTAATGCTATTTCAGAGAAGACAGTATAAGGGTATTGGAGAGTGAAAGGAAGGATAAAACCAATGAGATGATGAACTTCTGGATTTCTGGAAAAGCAGAATATATGTACATGAAAAATTGAATAAATGGAAGACAAAACCCAAATCTATTACTTCACACCACTATGTAATACTTTATTCTGCTGAAAAAATTGAAGATTTATGGAGAGACACATACTATCTCATATCCATGCCTGGACAGCCCTGCTGGGGGCACGTGGTTGTTCTTTGTGAGTCCTTGATTTGGTTGATTACCTCTTGTCTAGTTCTTCATGTTTGTGGACCTGGACATTTGATGGGTTGGTGGCTTCTGTAAAGGGCATGAGAGCAGGGTATATAATTTGAGCTTTTCCAGTGTGTTTGTAGGTGTGAAGAGTTGGTTTTACCACACAGCTTAGCAGAGAGGACCTCTGGACTCCTCAGTCAAAGGAGTTACAGGCCATGACTTTCTCTTGGTCAGCTTCACTCCTGTTCTGCTGAGTTTAAAATCAAAAGGGAGATCCTGGAAGAAGGAGGAATAGTAGCTAATAGTATTTCCATATTCAGCAGAGTATCTGTTCAAACTGGTGAAATTAGAGGCTGAAATAAACTGACATGGGAAAAGGGAGAAATCTTAAAAACCAGTGTTACGATCCTAGATTATTTGATACTAACTTTCGAAGAATGTAGTTTAATTAGTGTCCCATAAACAGCTAAAACAGAGCTAAGCAGTGAAAAAACCTACTAGTTGATTTGATTGTACATTTGTGTTGTGTGTCTTACTGCTGTTTGGGACCTAAGCTTTTTCCAGGTATTTAGGTATAAATGTGGAAGATAGGAAAATGAAAAGGCTAAACAGTCTTTAAACATTAGATACAAATCTATTGAGCAGTGCACAGCAAATGAAATCAGATTAATTGCATTGACATTACAGAGACATTTAATGTTGGTTAATGTTATTTTGAAAATACTAGACAAGAAGAGAGAGCTTTGAAGCAATCCTTTGAATCCAATTTGAAGGATATTGCTGTTGTGTCAGCTGAATGACAAGTGAAAAGCTATCTCCTATAGGAGGCAAATGTGCAAGTGGTACAAATCCAAAATACCTTTACAGCAAAAAATCGATGTTACTTGTTTTTGAAGTTACTTGTAAATGATTAAAGGGCACATTTGGAATGTAGCAATACAGCTGGAGAGCAGGGCTCAGAGCACTGCTCAACTCATGGCTGAAGTGGAGGTACTAAATTTAGTAGGCCACAAGCCCTGGTAAGCCAAGGCAGAACTTGAATGGAGAAGCAAAAGGTGTGCTTGGTGTGCTTTGTTTAAGATAAACCATGCAAGACCGTATGTGCCTATGCTGGTCTGTACAATTCCATGCAGAGGGTCTGTGCAGAGCTGTAATTAAGTAATGTTACCTAGAAACACCAATTGTGTGATTGTGGTATTTTTAACTGTAATTTAAAAGGTATATATATTGATGTGTGAAATCAGTAAATCAGCTTCGTGCTTACATCAAATGGGGGGGTCTCATCTCTTTGTTGATTGCTGTCATAGAAAGAAGACTGATTTAATTTAGATTTATGTTTCTTTGGGTTAAGTGAAGACACAGGAAAGAAGAATATTTGGAAGACATATTGGATTGTATTGTTCCTGAATCAGGCATTTTTCAAACTTGTGATAAGTCTTGTTGATATTGCAATGCTGAATATTTTTAAATAACTATCTATTTAATAACTTCACGGAACATATTTTGTTTGCTGTCTAGGTTTGAAAGACAGCTGTTTGTTGGGAAAGTAGAGCATTCCCTTGAAACAGAAAAAGTACACCCCCTTCCTTTGAATTTTGAAATTCAGCAACTTTCAGGAAAAGATGGTGATAGGAGTAACAGTTCTTTACTAGCATGTGTAACAAGGCAAACAAAACAACAAAAACTCTGACAACACCAAGCAGAACAGGAACCCAGCTCAGCCCTCTCGGCCGCGGGCACTTTCCCCTCGGTGCAGTTCCCGTCACCGCCGGCAGGGGGCGCTGGTGGCTCCCGGTGGGCGGGGCAGCTGCGATGATCCCCGCGCGCCTGCAGGGGGCGCTGTGGCGCGGGCTCGGGGAGCACGCGGTGATGGCGGCTGGGCCCAGACGGGAAGGGATGGAAAAGAGAGGCTTTGCTTCACCAGCCCCGGGGCAGGGTCAGTCCTGGTGCTCCAGCAGGATGCTTGGAAACAGCAAGCTGGAATGGCAGGGCGTCCTAGCAGGGCAGGGGTGCAGGGTCTAGCAGCAGAAGAAGAGGCAGCTCCCGGCTGGGCTATGGCAGTAGTAGCTGTGACCCTCCTCCTCTAAAGCCAAGAGTGAGCGAGAGACAGCAACTACTCCCACTTTCCTTTTACCTGTTTATGATCTCGCAGTGTCTCTGTCCTTCCCTCAGAGAGAGACTCCCAAAAACCAGAGGAGTTCCCCCTTCCCTATCTCAAGTACTTAGCCATCAATGTTTCTTTAGCAAGTCAATGGGAAAAATTCCACAGGCAATGAGTAAAAGAAAAAACAGCCTCCAAGATTTGCTAAAGCCATAAAACTGAAACTGCTTTCCTGATGCTATGTCTGTTAGAGAAGGAATAGTATTAAGTCTTTCAGAATTTAATCTACAGCCTGGTTTTTATGAAATACAGTTTATCTTTTCCTTTAAGCAAACTACAATACAAAGCAAATTGGAACCATAGTTGGTTTCTTTACACAGACATTGAAAAATAACCCAAACTTATTTCTGTAAGTAGTTGCCTTCATGTGCAGGGTGGCTTAGTTTTATCAACATGGTAAAACTTTTGTTTTCCATGACAATGTTTCATAAACCACAAGGACACCAGTAGTTAAACAGCACAAAGGAGAGTATGATTAACAGGAGAGACATAAACTAAGCAGAACAGAGTAACTTGGCTGATTGAAAAGAACACATATCCTGGGAAATAATCAATAAAAATATAAATGCATTAAGTTAGGCTACAGGGCCAACATAGTGGCTATACAGGAAAATATACATTTGTAGATATGATTTAAACTTAAATTTCAGACAAGATTAATGGAAATTTACCTTGATTACTGTGCAACTTAGGCCTTGCATATCATACTTTTTCCAGTCAGACTGTATAATGACCTAGCTTATATGAAAACAAATATGCAAAATATTAATGTAAAAACAAAAATGGGAAAAATTACTGTTTAACAACAGAAGACAGAAAATCTACCATTTGCTAGCAGTTAACTATACTTTTCAACTAAAGGATTGTGCTCGAATTCATTTTTATCAGTCTTTGTTTTGGCTTTGGGATTTCTATTATGGCTTTCAGTGCTAGGTCAATCAGTTTACCTAAAATTAGATCTTGCTCACTCTTATTACTATGATCAGTGAACTAAAGCTGCAAATTCATTGCCTGGGTTATGGACAGTTACATTAGAACTTTATCCATTTCACAGGGGGTAAGGATGGGAGACATAACACAGCACTCTTCTTCAAATAAGAGCCCTAAAAAAGCAATATTATGTACATATGTATTTTTTTATACCAGGATGGTTTGCCATCTCTTCACTGCTTTACTGCATTACTTGAACTAGGTAAAGGTATTGGTTCTCTGCTTGCAGCTATATAGTTTGTTCTGCCCATAAGAAACAGAAGAGGCCACTGATGCACTAAAAAACAGAGCTTAGAACACAACCACAGGTATTGTGGATATTTAAAAATTTCTACACTGAAAAATTTCAGTCTTCCAAGAGGTGTAATTTCCTAATATGGATAAGAATGAAATGCAAATGTTTTGCCTATTCTAATTCAATGTTTCAGAGGAGAGAGCTATATGATAGAATTGATTTTCATAAGAGACATCAGTAAGAATAGGATGCAAATTTCTGGCTTTGCTAACCAAGGCTATCTTGGGCCAATCCCTTCAATTTCTTTATATTACAAGACTGTAAAGTTATCTTAGAACATTGAGATGGTTCAAAAAATTGCTGTGAGTTGTCTTAGTTTTCTTTTCGCAAAAAGAACCTATTTTGCTGTATGTCCAAATCTGCATGCCATTTGTGCAATTGTGGATAATGTTTCCAATAACACTAAGGTTTGTCTGGCTGCTTGACTCTGAATGTATGCTCTTTGCCTCTGTACTGAAGGCAGTTTAGCTGTAGAATGGGTTTGCTGGTATTCTATGGTTTAGATTTATTCATAACAGTTCCATGCTGAGAACATTGCTTAATATTAGTATTTGCCTGTTACTGTGCTTCTGAAAATGGATCTTGCCTTCTGCACTTACAGATGTAGCCACCAAATTTATATCACCTAGGCAAGTAAATAGAACAGTTCTGCAGTGCTTTACCTTTCAGAGATGGGGTTATCTGATGCTATTTTATGTAGCTACACTTTTACTTTTGACTTATTGGTCATAAAGTCAGAATTCGTGAGCCGTTCTGACTAAGCTGTAGGTCTTTTATTACATTTCATTTATCATTAACTGCAAGGTGCAGGTACCATCAGCAAAAGTTGATACCTTCTGGTATTCCAACCAACCTCTTATCCTTACAATTAATATTTCTAGGATAGAAGACTCAAGGAGAATAAAAAGTTAACATCAGGAAAATGATGTGAAGACATACCTTTGTTTACAGTAGTGTCCACTAAACAGAACTGATTAATTCTCAGTACAGTTGATATATTCTTGAAGATTCTAAAAATTATTGGCTTTTTTTTAATATAGTAATTAGGATTACCAATAACTGGTGCTTTCTGAAATCTGTTGAAATGCAGGAGTGTTAACATGTTTTACTTAATGATAGTGTAAGAAGATACCTCATAAATAGGGAGACTGAAACAATCTCCTCATCATCTGCTATTATGGGTAGTGGGATTTTGACTTAATTTAAACTGTAAAGGAATTTCCTTGGAAGGCAGACCAGAAGACAGCAGGGAGTAATATGGCTATTCCAACCATTACATTTAGAATCCCTTTCCAGTCATTGCAGAGATCACTGTTTGCAGTTTCATTCTCCTTACCTTAATTGCACTTTTCATATTTCGTGTCAAGATGTCTTGATGTTTAAGCCAGATAAATTTGCAGCCATTACTCCCCAGCCCTATTTCTTATCTTTCTGACAATGGCTTTAAGTTTCCCAGACCAAACTTTCAACTTCTCATGTTAAGTATTTTGCTCAGTTTATGATAAAAAATACTTGTCTTTCCATTTTTTGTCCAGGATGTGATGAAACTATTTTAATGTTAGTCTTCTGTCTCTGGTAGACCTGTGTCCTGGGATGACTGTATGGTCCAGTATCTCCATCATGTGGGGCTTTTTTGTCTAGAAATGGGTCCTGTAGCTCTTAGCTACAGCTAAGAGAGAGAGAGACAGACCGAGAGAGACGGGGAAAGCAGTGAAATTTCTTGCTGTTTGTATTCAAAACACAGAGAAATAAGGAGTGTGGTCTCTCTGAATTCTCAGCTCTGCAGAGAGAGAGATATGGAGAGGTTTTCCCTTTGCTTTATTTGCTGATTTTCCTCATTAGATATGGCAAGAAAAATTTTCCCACGAATACAACTTCTTCTTTCTTCTTGAACTGTTCAGTTTTCCTCTGGTGGCGAACACCAAGATAATTGCCCGGGGGCTTCCCAAGCTGTTCTGCAGCCTGGACACCAGGCCCGAGCCCCGGAGAGACTGAGAGAGACTGAAGAGGCTGAGCAAGGCTGAGCCACACCCACAGAAGGACTTTCTGAATTTGCCGTATCCACAGAGCAACGGGAGGTTTCATTGTTTAATATTATTCATTCTTCCATGCTTGTCAGTACTTTGCTTGTGAAATAAATAGGTTTTTTTCCACTTTTCTCCAAGGAGATTTTCTTCCAGACCAGCTGGGGAAGCAGTGCAGGAATCTGCCTTTTAGAAGAGACATCCTTTTGGGAAGTTTCGTCCAAAATTTTGTCTCAAACTGGGACAAGTTGTGATGGAAGTATATGTGACTTTTGAGGGCTTTTGCCTCCCTTCACCAGACTGTTGATCAATGTTGTGGTGGGTTTAGCGCTGGCTAAATTGCTAGTGCAACCACTAGAAATATTTACTCATTTTCTGTTGTGAGATAGGGTTGGGATGGAAGGCAAAGCAGGCTCAAATCCCATCTGGGCTCCAGTCCCATCTGGGTAGCATAAATCGGTGCGTTGGCTGGGAAATCGCAAACTGGCATATCAAAACCACTACACAAAATTGGTATTTCCGCCTGGTTTCAAACTGAAACTGCCACAAATGTATTTTTTCCTTCACAATTTTTCTTTTTTTCTCTTTCGTGATAACCTTCCCCATCACTTTGGTGAATAATTTTTAAGTCACTGTGCCTTGTATACATCCAGTTTGTTACCAGACATATCAATACTCATCTTTCTTAATATCAGCTAACATACAAACAAATTTAAATCCATGAGATTGCCAAGGAAGAAACAACTAAATAAGAGATATTTGAATGCCAGGTAATCAATATACACTATAGAGTGCTTTGCAGAATATTCAGGAAGATTTCCTGTCCATCTCAGACAACTGATATCTTTTCTTTGTGTAAAATGACTAACATATTTCTAAGGAAAGCTGTTCAGCATCAAGTCAGAATCAAGAGTTAAGAAATTAATTAAAACTGGATAATAGCCTTGCTGAGAATAGTCATAATTGCTTTATGTGAATATTTATTTATTCTGTGATTGAACTAGTATAATGATATATAATGCAGTGCTTTTTTAAACAGTTTGGGTGCAAAATGTTATGGTATATTGGATTTGTTGCTTAATATTTGGCTTATTTCTTCAGAGCAATTCCATGTATCTGTTGCCTTACAATTTTTATTTCTTCATCTGAATTGTGTTTTAAAATATGGTATGGGAAAAGGTATACTTGTGTCTAGAAAATGGTTAATCTGATATAATGAATGAATCTTCTATTTATTACAGAATGCCTATGTCTATTTACTATTATTAAATCAGAATTTCCTTTTTTTTTCTTTCATTTTGTTTTTTCTGGAATAAAAACATAATTCAGTACAAAAACAATGAGTTTAATTTACTCCAGCTTGTCAGTTCATAATATTTTGCTTTTTTGGTTTTTTTTTTTGTTTTGTTTTGTTTTGTTTTGTTTTTTGTGTGTGTGTGTGTTTTTGTTGTTGTTGGTTTTTTTGTTTTGTTTTGTTTTTTGTTTTTTTTTTGGCTGTTTGTTTTGTTTTGTTGTTGTTGTTGTTGTTGTTGTTTTTTCTGTTTTTTGTTGTTGTTGTTGTTTTTAACATCTTGGACAATTACTGAATATTTTAAAAAGTAATTTCTTAGTCCTTGATATTTGTGACTTGGAGTAAGAAATCAAAGTTATTGAAAAGGGAATGAAAAGTGAATGAAAAAGAGACAATGTAAAGACACACTTCCTTCCTGATTCATTCAGTCCTTTCTCCCTTTATAACACATATTCTAAAAGAGTATTCAATTTGAATTTAGATGCCTTAATGAGCAAGTTAAGACACAATTTAAGAAACTTGAGAAGAAAAATAAAGACATGCTAGATATAGGGAAAGTGTAAGCTGTAAGGAAAATATGTATAGATAGAACAAAGAACACATACAGCGAGATCTCATGCAAATGTCTTCCATGAAAGATTAAAAAAGATAATTTTGAAAATATGTTTTAAGTAACATGAAATATGTTTTGTGAAAATGTAAAAAAACTGATGATAGAATTAGGTCTTCAAAGCTAGATTTTCTTAAATGTATTATATGTGTAAGAATTTTATTTCATTGTTTAGACTTCCATAATATGAATTATTATGAACTTATTGGAATAACATAAAACTCCCATAAATATGAAACAGCCAGGCCATACTGCACCTGAGAACCACATAATTTGCTAGATTACATCTGTATATAATTAAACAAAGTACTTTAAATCTTGTAATTTAGATTGCATTTTTACTTTTCTCCAGTAAATTACTGGAAACAAAGTGGAAATCTTGAGACATATAGAAATATTGACTCTTCTGTTGTTTGAGACAATAAATGACACAATATAAACTAGATTTTAATAAATTTCATGCACGAGGAACCAGAGATTTGTTATTTAATTGAAATTTCTTGAAATATGAGTTATGTTGTATTTTAAAACTATGTAAGAGCACTACAAAGAACGTTCTTGTAAGAGCTGAGTGACTTTTTTAAACATTCCATTAGAACTCATGCAAAATAACAAATGTCTTTCTAAAAATTAATCATTAGGAAAAATGAAAGAACCTATTATTTGTTCTGTGATAATCTGAGGAGGAAGACATGACAATGGTTACAAGAAAGAAGTATGAGCTGCTTTTGTCCCCAAGATTCAGGCTGACTTTTTTTCTTATTGCTGTTGGAGGTTTTGGGTTTGTTTCTTTTTCCACTCACAACTAATGTTTTAACTTAAAACACAAATCTGATTTGTGTTTTGATCTACTAAATTGAAAATATTTTTTCAATTTCTCTTGAGAGGAAAGCAAAGTATTCCCGACAAAGAAAGAGCTGTGAGACTGTAAACAATAAGAATTACAATTCATAATGGAAGGATAGGAAGTAAACTACTTTACTGAAATGCAGTTTTGACTTGGAAGTAGTAAATGCAAATATAAAATAAAGAGCTGCTAAAAGTGCATGTCAGAAAACATTCCCATTACCCA
The DNA here is from genome assembly GCA_013397075.1 of Rhabdornis inornatus. Lineage (NCBI taxonomy): Eukaryota > Metazoa > Chordata > Aves > Passeriformes > Rhabdornithidae > Rhabdornis > Rhabdornis inornatus. The sequence continues at coordinate 20,545 of VWZS01009935.1, forward strand.
AATCTCCTTTGCTGTGAAATTGATTTAGCTAGTATAAGACACAGAGATAAGAACCAGCTTCAAAATGTGTCTTAGATACAATGGCATTGATGACTTCCATGCTTAACTTTAAATGTTTCCTCTGTTCATAGTGGAATCCACATCCCAGAGTAAAATACCGAAGTGCCTTTCTTAGCCAGCTTTAGCTAAAGTTTAAGAGCTTTAGCATGCTGTTCTAAAACAATTTAGCATTCAGAGCAGGGGGCTGTCTCAACATTGCAAATAAGAAATATTGAGTATATGTTAATAACTGCGCCTATCTGAATCCGTTCAGAGTAATCCACCCTTGAAGATCTGTGCCAATTCTGCTTCCTTGAAGTGTGAAGCAGACAAATCAGCCTAGTAGAAGGGCCTCAATGGGAGGGAATTATCTTGCCCACACAGAGGTACTTCTGAGCATGTGAAGACATGATACTATAGGCAATTTAAAAATATATGTTAAAAAAATGCAGCTGCTTATGGTGTTTACAAGGCCTTTATAGTCAGCCAGGGGGATCACTGATCTGCAGGTATTTCAATTCCCACTGTAAGCATCTGAGTCTTTATGATCTGGCCACAGGTTATTTTCAATGCTATTACAGAAAGCACAGAAGAATGAAACTTGGTTTCTCTGCAGGGTATTGTATTAGTCCATCTACTTTAGCAGGCAAAAGACTGACATCTATCAAGTAACTATTCTATCTAAAAGACACCATTCTCTCTGTCTCTCTCCTTCCCTCTCTGCACAGTTCTGTATGTGTGCAAGAAACAGAGACTGAGAAGGAGAGAAAATTTTCCCAAAATAGCAACAGAACTCCTTTGAAGTGTAAACAGAGATATAAGAGAGATCTTATTACTGATATAGTTTTTATACTGATATAGTTTTCTTCAAACTTACGAAGATTGGGAGTTTCTGTTTCAGAAAATAGTTTCAGCTGTTAAAGGGCAAAAAGAACTTGAACAAAGGATTTGTTTGGTTAGACGCCTTTTAGTTCACCTTTTGCATACTCCACTAAATTCCATAGGAAGGTGAAATAAATAGTACTCTGAATGTGACTTTCAGATTCTAAGACTGATAACAGGAACGGCAAGTTGTTCTGAGACTGTATCCCCAAGATGCCACTTGCTTTCTTGTTTCAGTTTCAATGTCCTTTTGTGCCTGATTAGGGCACCCATTTTTGCTGATCAGTGTAAACTAGCTGTGTATGTTACTATGCTGAGGCAACATTTGAAATGCACGTAGAACTCTAATCTTTGTCTGTTATATGGTTGTGTTTCTATCAGAACGCATGGGCAAAGCAAAACTAGAGGATTTGTGTTGTTTGATTATGCCCTAATTCATCTTTCATCTGTGAGCAGAAACCCTTTGTAAAACCTAGAGCAAAGAATATAATCATGAAGACAAGATGAAAAAAAGAAATGTTACCAAAAAAGCACCTACTGTTGAAATAATTTACCAACACTTCAAAAAATGTAAGAAATGGAGCTGAATTGCTCTTAAAATACTTCCTTTGTTTCATTATTTAATTCTTATGCTTTCCTTTAAAAAAATCCAGCTGCTCAACCAGTACCAAAGTCTCCCCCCTCCTTCTAACTTCATTCAAATGTAAAATTAATGAAATTCCAAAGTTCACCATAAAGTTCTGTTCCAGGTGTTTGTTGCCAGCAAGGGACCTGCACAGATATATTATGATCTGAGATGTGAGCTCAAAAGCAAGTATTCACAAAAATTAAAACTCTTTGGCAACCACTGTTTCTTGTATCAGAAGTCTCTTTATAGAGGATACAAAGGATAAAAGACCTACTTTATCTAATTCAAAGTAAAAATTCAAAGCATATGTATGTTAGTTGATAGAGTGCTCTAATGAACTGATTAGTCATTATTTAAACTGAAACAAAGTAGCATTTAGTGGAAAACTAGGAATGTAAATTGTGCATTTAATGTAGTAGCTTTCCCCCACTGGTGAACAAATAGTCAAAGTTCAGAAGGGCATAAAACAACCTGACATCTGCCTGCAGCTGCAGGACACCTGGACTGCCAATGGGATCCTGTCACCTGCTTACTCAGCCTGACTTAAACCAGACCTCAGAACCCTTCAGGGCAGATGAAAAGTTCAAAGAGCTCCAGGGTACTAGTAACATCCCTGAGCATTGGCAGCAGGGGTCGTTTCAGCACAATCTCAGTCACTTGCTGGAGGCTCTTCTCGAGGAAAGGGGGATCCTCAAAGAAAGTCACTGGGAACTGAGCTGGGAGCAGGCAGGCATAAGAACAGAAGCATGATAGTATTTCAGGCCTTAAGCATGTGGATAAGAGGTAATAAAGACCCCTGCAAATCACAGCAGAAAGCAGAGGTCACCACCATGCATCTGCCCCAGCAGCTCTGCAGTCTGCTTTTGCTCCGCCTATCCATACCTGGTATGTGATGCTCAGCGAGCAAGTAAAGAAGACTGGGGTCCACTTGCCTGGGTAGCTGGTTGGAGAAGGCAGCTACATAACCATTGACCTTCGGCAGGTTAACCACTTGCACAGCTGCAGTCTTCCTGCTCTGCAATATCCAAGAGGGGAAGGTGACACCAGCCAGGCAAAAGGCTACCCCCCTCCCCTGCACCCTGTTGAGCTCCCCAGCTCTGTGCCAGCTGGCAGAGATATCAAGATCATCCAAATTAAGACAGGTCTGACAGCAGTGTTTAGGATGTGTTTAATCAGATTCATGTCTTTAAAGGACTGTGCAAATAAAAGGCAACAACAGCGCTGTAAGAAGAGGAAATCCAGTCTGGCCTGGCTCTATTTGTTCCAGAAACAGGCAAGAAGAGAACGGTAATCCCTGCAAAGAAAGGCAGGACATCTCTGGGGGGACTTAACACTGACAGCATTACTGATTCGCTCAGTAGCAAGATAGAAGGGACAAGATTTAAACCTGGCCATGGAATAGCTTTTATCTATGAATGTCCTTTTCAAGTAGTCTCTGGAACACAGCTGCCAGCACTGTGAACACCTCTTGCTGTTGGCTGCGCACTTCGCAGCACTGCCAGCACAGAGGAACCAAAAGATAAGAAGTCAAGACTTCTTCAAACAAGCAGACAGCTCTCAGCTGCTTATCTATGGGTGTACAGGAATGCCAGGAACTGGCATGACAGTATACACCAGAGTGACTGAAGAGGAGGCCAGCTCCCTAGTTAATGCTGTAGATATGCTCCACTCTCTCCAAGTGTACTGGAGATCAGTGGTGCAGAAACTTGAAATGTGGAGGATGGTAAATGGTAAATTCACAAATTGAAACACAGGCTCTTTTATACCTCTTGTATCATAATTCTCTTGTGTGAAAGGATGATGCAGAATGCTGTCACAGTGGCTCAGGTCAGAGCATTCACCCACATATGCAAGGGACCAGGACTGCTCAAGCATGCCCTGGCAAAAGTCCTCTTGGAATTATTTTAACATACTCATTCCAGAATTTCATTTAGATGTTGTTTCCACAGGGTGCTGTTAGTTGCATGAAGATATCTCAGTAAGTACCCACTCTGTACAGTAGCAGATACCAGACAAATGCCAGGACCAAGAGTCTGCAGCCACATCTTACTCACTAACCCTACGTGTTGCTGTAGAACTATGTTCCAGCCCCCTTTACTGTGCTGCCTGCCTTGCTGAGGATCTGATGGAATACTGAGGCAAAATAACTGTCCCACTGATGCTGGAAAAGCTCCGGCACTACCATGGTCATGGCATCCTTATGCTTTCTGTAGAAGTAGGCAACTACTGCCCCACATCACCCCAGAGTCTATAATGGGGATGTGGAAGAGGAAGTCACCAAAAGAAAATGTTCCAGCTTCTCCAGCTCTGTGCACATTGCTGTCCCAGGCAGGCAAAACTGCAGTGTAAACAGTCTGGTTTCTATCAGCAAGACTCCACAGTGCTTGCAGGGCTGGGATTTTTACTTCAGGTGACACACAAACTCAAAGCAACCCTGAACAACCCTGAATATTGAAGGGAACTGCTCTCCTACCACAGTAATAAGTACATGACTATAACAAGCAGTAATAGCCAAGCCACGTGACTCTGCAGCTGAATTATCATCGCACCAACTGAGCATTCTTGCTGAAGTCTATAGGACAGTCTGTCTTGAAGAAAAAGAAGAAGAAAAAAAGACAGACAGGGAAGGGGAGCAAGTAATGAGAGATGGCTTTACTCAGCTTAATTTCCAAGGGATGTTGGTCCTGAATACAAAGTTAACTTTGCTATGTAAACATTCATTTCCCTCTAATAGGACCAGCAGATTCCCCCAGGACTTTAAATGCCTCTGTGCTACATATTGACATAACTTACGCTGTATTTGATAAGTGAGTAGCAGAGATTACTTTCACTGGAAGAAAAAACATACCTGGTGATACGAATGCAAAAAACAACACCTGAAACTACATCTTCGGCAGGACCCATAACACAGGGCTAAAGGAACTAATGGCAGAAACACCAGGGAAACCCACAGTACTGCCTCAATCTCCTTGGCCCCATAACCCGCAGGGATGGATTTCTATGAGGAGCATTCTGACAATGTTTGGAAAGAGAAGCAGCTGACAACTGGGAGTATTTATGGTTGTCTTTTCTCCCCACCTTGGAGGACACATTGTCCCTCTCTAGGGTGTCAGAATGGCACCATGGACAGTGGGGCACTTTCTTCAGGGAATCCAGAAAGATGCGCTCTCCTTCCAAGAAATCATGATCCTGAGAAGTGAGGGATGGAAGGGAGGGGTATGAGAGAGTCACACAGAAACAGGGGCGCTGTTGAGGATGATGCTCCTGCCTGAGGGAAGTGTCCAAAACTGTCCCTCATGCAGGGAGCAGTGGACTGGTACTCATGTGTGGTACTCTTTGGGGTGCATGGGGGCCCTTCTGAAGCCCATAATTTCACACTCTGAGTGGGACCTACAGACAAACCTCTGGGAGCATCCCTGCCTGGACATGGGCACAAGAGGGAAGCAGGGCCTGATACGGGAGGATGGGGACATCACAAAGTCAGAGCCAGGCAGAGCTTCTCCCACCCAGGGATTGGGTGGAAGAGGGACAACCCCAGCCAGCAAAGGATGTTATGCATGAATGTGAGACAAGTGATGAGGAGCTACCCATCCTTCCTTCTGCTGTCACTCCTCTAACTGCCCATGGAACAGCAGCCCTGGCCCAGAGGCTCCAGAGGAGAAAGTTCTTTGTAAAGGAATAGCACCTGTATGTAGCCACAGATAAAAGTGGTTATTCATACAAGACATTTACATGACTCTCCATGGACACTGGACAGTTATTTGGAATAGAAATGCAGATGGGAAATAAAATACAGAACTATTGGAAAATCCAAGAGTAAGAATAGCTCAAAGTGGGTAGAGTACTTGTGAGAGGAATTAAAAACCTGTGCACTTTTTCATGCCTGAGGCAGACACTTTACCATCAGTGTTGGAAATCAGATACGGGGTTAGTCAGACCCTTTTCTGATTCGTTTTTATGCTCTTACAAGCTAAGAAGGGAGGAAAAAGAAGGGTCCCAATAAATTAAGAAAATTATGCTAAGTATTGTCATCTCCTAATGTGTGTAGGAGGACAGAGGAGCTGAAATGTAGGTGGGAACAAGCACTGTGGTGACAAGCCTTAAAAGTGAGAGACAAGGTTCAAACCTTCCTCCTAAAAGAAAACAGGAACTAGCTGTAAAAGAACTAACACACTGCATGTGGCAAGAAAATAATATGCTTTTGACAGCAGCATGTTTGATGCATTGAAAAAGAACAAATTAGGTTGTGGAGGAGGATTGGAGCAAGTGCACTATGGCACACACAAGTGAATAATTTTTTGTAAGAGAATATGTAGACCTTGAGGTGAGCTCCTACTAGTCACGCTTTTTCCAGTTAAGGATTCTAGACTGTGAAATCCAAGAGGTACTTATTGTGCTACACCTGAGAACACAATGTTTTTTACTCTGGATTCATTATTAAATTAGGTCCCCCTATGTTTGCATGTAGTACTAGAATTATGAGTCATAGTCCAAATGAAATCACATTGGCAGGCTTCTTTCTGAATAAGAGAATAGAAAACACATAGAGGTACTTAATAAAAGGTTTTAAAAAATGCAAAATTACCATGATACACTTTAGCTTTGACTTTTCATATTCTTTGATTCAAGAGATTTCTTCATCAAGATTTCTATTACACAAGAGGAACCAGAAATAATGGGGAGTGCCACTAAGAAAGAGTTAGAGAAAAAACGTAAACAGTCTCTTATTCCATCACTATATATCACTGAAGAGAGCCTGACACTCCTCTCTTTGCAACTTCCTTTCAGGTTTGTTGTTGAGGCTCCCCCTCAGCCCACTGTTTAGTCCCTGAGCTAAACCATCCCAGCTCTCTCTGTCTTTCTTCACAGGAGGTGTGGTCCAGTCCCTTTGTCATCTTGGTGGTCCTCTGCTGCAAGCTTTTCAGTATGCCTGCAGCTCTTATGCTGGGGAGTCCAGCACCAAACACAGTTCCAGGTCTGAGCTCAGCAGTGCTGAGAAAAACGGAATCATTCCTTCTCTTGACCTGCTGGCGACTCATCTCCTAGTGCAGGATACTGTTTGCCTACTGTCCAGCAAGGGCACGTGGCTGTGTTCATTTTGGTGTCCACAAGGGCTCCCAGATTCTTTGCTGCCAAGCTGCTTCCCAGCCTATGTTTGATGCCTGGGGTTCTACCTTCCCAAGTGCAGGACTTTGCACTTCAAATTACTGAACTTCATGAGGTTCGTGTCAGCCCTTTCTGCAGCCTATCCAGGTCCCTCTGGATGGCAGCATGATCCTTTGGTGTGTCAGTCACTTCTCCCAGTGACTCCAATTGGACACCTCAATTCTTTTGCCTCTGTTTACCTGAAAACTTACCACTTTTACACAAGCAAATATACTAATTGCTAAAGAAATAGTACAATCTGTTTAGTAAGAGTAGAAATTCCTTCACCAGCAGCTGAAACTGAGTAAACTGTAATACTGTTGTCTGAATTTACCATAAATTGAAAAATTCTTCCAGATTAGATGTTTCTAACCTTTGACATTTTCTTCAATGCAGGAGCAATTTTCCTCTGAATTGACATCTCCCAGATCTCATTACATTTGAAGATCATTTGCCGTATCCTGAATATCCAGCAAATTAATGTTGCTTGCCAGTCATTTATCAGACTCTACAATATTCAGTGCTATTGTGTCAGAATAGGATAAAGCTCAAGATGAGAACTGTCAGCCAGGTCTGAAGTATATACTGGGAATAACCTCAAGACTGCTGGCAAAAAGGCTGTGATGTGAAGGTCTTCGGGGAAAACATGAATAAGTATTCATCTTATCTTCCCAAGACAAAAATTTTTTAAATATGCATAAGAGAAGCAGTAAGACACTTAAGTCTCATTTAGTCAAGTGTATGTTGTTCAGCTCTTTTTATTTATGTTGTTAATCCAACTCAACACTACCTGTATGGCTCCATTTATAGTTGTAAGAATAGAGTAATAAATGGTAAAAATAGAAAGTGGATATATACTATTACTTCATTAGATATATACTATTACTTCATTTGATCTTAACATTAATTTGTTCTCCTTCGTAGATAGCTAACGTTTTTCAGTGCTTGACAAGTTCCCTTGCAGTTCCTAACCAGGCTAGAGTAGTAGAGAGGTTGCATATTAGATCACCTTTTTTCCTATTGTGCTGGTTTCACCTAGGGAAGAAAAGCTCAGAGAGAAGTTCTCTCCTTAAGAACTCCCTCTGGGAGTTGAAAGTGGCCAGCTGAAGACTGGCTTGGTTATTAACAACCTGAAAATCCAATTAAAGGAAGCTAATTCACTCCATGAACACACATTTCGAAGGGGGTAACCCGGAATTGAGTTATCTTACTTTTCCAGCAGCAGTGCAGGTAACTGGGCCTGGGCGTGGCTCCACTGCAGGCCTGGCAGGAGGCAGTGCTGGGCCCCCTGTCCGGGAAGCTGGCATGGCCCAGCAAAGATGGGTGGCCATTCACAGTAGCCAGGGAGACTCAGGCTAATTTAAGATACCAGCCACTTCCCCCTGCCCCCCCCTTCTCCTTTTCCAGTGTGGCCGAGTTTTTAAAATTTTAGCACAGCTCCAGCATTGTAGCCTTGTTTGTTTTGTTTTTTTTTTTTCTTTTCCCTGTGCAAAATCTTAACTCTTTCAATACTCAAATAAAACTTGCAGAATTTTCAATCCTTCCTGGAGGGAGAAGGGGAAAAAAGAAAGTCAGTAAAACAAGAGCTAAGTTATTTTAGAAGGAAAGAAAATAAGAAAATACTGTAAAGATGGCGAAAAAAATCCTTTTGTATGTTGCAAGAATAAACTAATGTTACATTAAATATTCCTATAAACCATAGAAAAAAAAGACATGGCAGGGTTGGAGTGTTCCATTTAATAGATCATGTAACTAAAAGTACCTGTGTTAAAAATCTTTGCCCCCGAAAAAAAAAGATATCAATGTTTTCTAAAAATGAAGCATGAACAAAAAAACTAACAAAAAACCAAGCAAACAAACAAACAAAAAAACCCCAAACAAACAACAACAACAACAACAAAACCCAAAAAACCCCCAAAAAACAAAAAACCCCCACTTTTGTTTTAAAACAATTCATTCTTAAAAATAATACCCCATGAGTTTAACATAACCCATAAGCACAGCTTTTGGGAAAGCTGTGAAGATAAGAAGAGCTTCACAACTTTACAAAGTTTTTTTTTGTGGGCGGATGCAAATAGTAGAAATAAAACCACAAAAAGACTATTTTCTTTCTCCTTGTAAAAAAATCCCTATAGCCTAACAAAAAAACCTTCTCTCTCCAAAGTAAACTAAAAAAAAGACTATTTAAGAACTGACTAAAGTAGTTTTTGTATGTTTGTTTTGTTGTTATGAAGGTTAAGAGAAAGAAAGAAGAAATAGTCTGAAAATCTTATTCTGAATTTGTTTTTTTTCCCTCTTCGTATAATTAATAAATTTCCTTTTATACCCTTTTAAGTTTTAAGCCTGCCTTGCTTCTGCTCCTGGTTCTGTCTCACAATAGAAAATAAGTATATTTAAATTAGCAAATCAAAACTATAACATTATTTAGTGCATTAGCCGGGAAATTCAAATTAAACCAAAACATTTTTTAAGAAAATTAAATTAAACCAAAGCACCTATTCACAGTCTTGTAGATCATTGTCTTTCTGATTAATACCTCTGCAAGGTTTTCAGCAATTTGTGATATAAACAAAAATATATCATCAATTCAACTTCGTAAGTCTTTTAAAGGTAGAAACAAAGAGAAGGCCCAGTGATACATCATCAGCCAGTCTCCCACTGGTTTGATTGCTTGAGAATGGCCACCTCAGTTCTTCATAAACTCAGTGTATAGAACTGAAAGAATAAGACACACACTCTTCCAGTGGGAACTTAGTAGCAGGGAAAAAGAAAGCTTTAATTTTTTTTAATGATCTCTGTAACTTTGTCATTTGTACGGAGCTGGTTTTGCCAAACCACACACAAAAGTTCAAATTATTAATTTCATTACACACATTTCTTTTGAGGAAAATATACTTAAAAGGACTGTCTTGTATTGCTGTTATCCTGGGTTCTTTTCAGTACTTGACAGAGGATTAGAAAAGGATAAACAGGGCTACTAAACAGATGATAATTCCTTAGCCAAAAATAGATAACAGACTTCTTGTCACTTTCCATGGGATCGGATAGTTCTTGGTTTATTGGCCTATAGCTCAGCATCCTGTGGCTGCAGGATGAATGAGTCTATGTCTACATGTATGCGAGGCCAGTTGATGTAACGTCCAAATGCCAAAACATGTGAAAATGTATTGAATGTCTTCATTTAGTCCTGGGGCCTGCAATCCATTCCTGTGATAGGTGTCAAATTAATTTAGAATGTCACATGGTACTACAGAGAATGTTTTTCAAGCTCTAATAAAGAGAGTTTATGTAAAACTTCGAAGATTTTTGCCAATATTTTTGTCTTTTTTATTGGATAATAAAAATAATAGGAATTCTAGTTTGAGGATTTAATTAAGAGAGGAGATATTTTACTGTGGAGCTGGTTAAATTATAACACTGTAGGCTTCACAGACTATACAGGTTCTTTCATTGTGACCAGCATTAGCCAGAATTCTTAAAGCAGAGATGTTTATCTTGCTAACACAATATCAGTTGTCAATTATGTCTGTACAAGGTAATAAAAATTCAGATTTCACACTGAATTTGTGTTATGTTGCAGACATCACCCTGTTGAGGACTTGCAAAATGGCCTGTAAAATGTAAAATGTGGAATTCTGGAGCCTGTGAAATCAAATCATTGGTTCAGACCCAATATCAAGCAAAATTTAAAACATCTTTTTCTATCCTGGTATTTGTGCCCTGATTCTTATGATTTCCATGTAGAAGGAAAAAAATTTAGAAATGCATGAAGAGTTTTGAGTATCAAATATAATTGAGACCCTTTTTTTTAGATCACAAATAGAAAGAGTCAAATTTGATTGTTATTTGTAATAATTCATCAAGTTCTAATTCAGGGACAGCTGAAATTTTCTGTACAAATGAAGAGAAAATAGTGAACAGCTATTTGTAATTTAAAATTTTTTTGAAAGTTTAGTACTATTTCTACTGTCTATTTTGTTCTCTGTCTCCTTAAATTATTTTCATTAGCAGACACCATGTATTTTTGCTTCTGGCCATGAGTGCAGAAATTAATGCCAATGTATTATTTATAGAAGTCGATCAAGTCTTCCTAGTGTGGGTAGAAAAAGGTACAAAGAACCCTTTTGCCTTCAGAAACACAGACATGAATGCTGAGCATGAATCAAATGAACTTCAAAATGGTATGAACATTTATCAATTCTGATTTCCTGGTCACAATTGAAAAATCCAAAACAGCAAAATTCCACTTCTCTCCTAGCAAGATGAAGAGTGTTTTATTTAAAAAGCAAACTGTAAGCTGAAGTGGAGATGAGATTGTCCTACCTTTTAAGCATATTAACAAGTTCTCAAATGTTCATTTTTCCTCTGACCTCTGAATAAACAAAATGAACAAGCTGGTCTGCACTATATTTCAGAGTGTTAATACAAAGGAACTAAGATGCACTTGATGCATGAAAATAATGAATAACAATGGAATAAATCTGGTAAATGTGATGCAAAGGCTAAAGTCAAGTTCACCACAAAAGTAGTTGCATTTTGATGGAGCCAAATAATTCACATCTTTCTCTTTTTCTGTGGTGTATATATAGCATCCAAAACATATTACATAAAAAATATTAAGATTTTAACGTCAAGTACTCAAGAGCAGGGCAGTTTCCTGAGAGACAATCCCCATAAACCTTAAAAATACTCCTTGTGCAAATGTTTTATGACAGAGTTTGTAACTGGAAATTACTTTTTTTGATAGGAAGCATCTTGCATTGGGGCACGAAGTAGCCAATATAAGGAGGGAGTTGCCATTTGTGCTACAAGAGCATGCAGAGACCTATAAGCCACCAGCTCCGATCCAGCTTTCAGAGAAAGGAATGATTTCACAGCATCCAGACTCTCCTTTTCTTCCTGCTATTTCCCTTTTCCCTCTGGTTTTGTGTTTTTTTAAATTTTCTTTTCTTTTTTCTTTCTTTTTTTTTTTTTTAAAGGAAGGAGAAAAGGTGTGTTTCCTGTCTGTTTCTGCCTGTGAGCTTGATCTTGACTGTGTTTTTAATCACTTTTCCTCCTGCTTCCCTCCCCTCCACATCCTCTTCCCCTGGACTTCGTGTCTGTTTTCTCTTCCTGTTTTACTATTTGTATTTACATTCACACTGCTTTTAACCCAACTTTCCTTTTTGCTGCTGTCAGCCTCCATTTTATCCACATTATCCTTTTTCTCCCTGTGCTCACTTTCATCGCTGTATGATGTTTTGCCCAGTTTATGTGGTTGCCTTGGGGATAAAGTTGTTGCTATATTGTACAGTCCCTGCCTGGCTGAAAACTGAAAAAATGTGCTATATGTGTACTGTGCTACAGTTTATGTCCATGAAGGTGATAACCTTGTGAAGAGATGTTACTCTGCAGCAGGGTGACTTATGTCAGTGCAGGAAGAAAGCTCTCTTTGCATTAAGATACATTAGGTTGCCCAATGCATCAAGAACCCTATATGGGTTGCATCAAATGTGTCACAAGGTGGGAAGTTAGGTAGGCAGTGTGGTCTCTCTTCTTTTTCCACAGTGCCTCCAGTCTTAGTAAAGCAATCTCTTGCAACATCATTGCTGTCTGCAGTGAAACTTCCCTGTCAGGTACACAGATAATTTTTAAGAAAACACTAGTAGCTCCTGAGATACTATCCCATGGTGATTTCTAATTCGCTTTTGCACCTCATTATGTATCTTCATTTATTCTGGGTATCTAGTTTAATTCTTAGTGCTTTTACTTACAGTTCTCTGAAAAAATTGTTTGCCAGGTGAATTCAGTGGCTTCCTAATACTAGCCTGTAATTTCTTGCTGCAAAATCTTGACAAGAGTCCATGTGTCAAACCCTTTTTTTCGAAAGACAACTCATAGGAGTCACTGTAGTGAAAATTTCCCATGAGGTTTTTAAATTTCTACTTCAATGAGAACTGAAAATACAGAAAAAAGTGAGTGCTAAAAATACTGGCTAGCTCTCCATTGTAAGGTTGCCATGTCAAGTTTGTCCTTACTGGCAGTTATAAATAGAGAGATTCTCATTTTAATATTTGCTTCTCAGATATAATCTTCAAAGTGATGTGCAAAACTTTGGGGAAGGCCAGAGTGTTATTTTCTGACTGCACATAATGAATTTACATTGCTGTTGCTTTGCTTCAAAAGCTCTGTAACCTGTATGTATGTGTTCACTACGTTTTTGTACCCATGTAGTTTTCAAAGAGTCTTCAGTGACACTTTAGAAATCTAATTTTCTTCTTACTGACTGTTCCTATTTTATTGTAGGGTCCTCTAAAAAGGCAAATCTCTTTAAGCTACCAGCTCAATTTTGTGACTGACTGTTGCACAACATGCTCATTAGACATCTCTGCATTATATCATTCTTAGGTGACTGCTCTGGACATGAAGTTTATCTTCCCAACCAGCTCTTTTAGGTTTCCCTTGCCTGTTCTAGAAAGGTCGATGTTTCGCTGGATCCTCCTGTACTCTTTTGCTGTATTAGCTTGTTGTGTTAACACCTTGCTATATGAAATAACACCTGTGGTTTAGCTTAGTCCAAGAACCTCAGCTTTTTTTCCCCCTAATGTTCTGTATTTATTTATGTTTCTTTATTTATTTATGTCTGCTTAGAGACATCTATTTTTTTTCCTTCACAATTAAAGTTCAGTAGACTTTACTGCTTTCTACAAAATTAAATAATGATTGTATTTTCCTGTGACCTACCTGGGACATTATTTGCAGAAACTATTCCTCAAAAGAAATTTTGAAAATCTGAAAATGCAAACTTTTTTTTTCTGTTCCATTGTCCAGAACTCAGCTGATTCATGACATCTAGAAAAATACTTGGCATGGAAGATGTGTTCCAAAATTTTCTACTCATCCATGGTAGAAACATTTTTGTCTTTTCACACCTTTATTTAGCAAGAGTTTAGCATACTAGAAGCCAAAGCTTCATTCTTTTTTCTTAGTTGCTTTCTTCCTTTGTTTCACTAGAGTGACCAACTAACTTTAAAGACTTTTCTTCTTTTTTTGCTTGCTCTGTAATTCCCAGTGAAGCAAACCTATCCAAGTTCTCTTTTATCCCCCTTCCTCAGGTCAAAATAATTTTCATGGGGGCAGAAAAGTGGGCCCCTTTAGCTCTTTTCTATACTTTATTGACAGCTTTGCTTTGCTTCTGAGCTTTGCTTTTTCTGAGAGCAATTGCTCTTTAAACTTTTCCACAGCTGTAGAATTCGTTCTATCAGTGAGAATCAACCTCTTGCAAAAACATGTGGACATGACATGTTTTGAATCCAGTGACTGGTACTTTTTCCTCAGTGCCTTTATAAATTGAATACATGTTGTTTCTCAAGCACTTGACATAGAATCCCTTCAGAAAGACAAGCCTTTGAGCCTTGAGTTTCATCTATTTCTTTCCTCCAGCCCATTTTTTGTTTTGTTTCATTTTGGCTTGTTGTTTTTTTTTAGCGCTAGTTCAACACTACAAACATACTGTATTTACCTGTGCCAAATTTGCTAGAATCTTTGTTCTGCTTCACCACCACTTTTTTTGAAGAATTTTTTTGAACTAATATGATTGCTGTTATCTGATTTGTCCATGGTCTGCATGCTTCGCCAGGGTTTGCAAAATAATGCATTTCCCTGTAGTCCTTTTGTCTTTCTCCAAATACTGTTTTGTTGTAGTGTTTTAGGAGTGTATTGTAAAGCTGGTGGTTCATGTGCAGATCCATGTACTGCCCTTTTGCGAATTCTGTTTCTGAGCAGAAATAAATAATGATAATAATGAAATAAATAATGTAAATAATGATGTTCATAAATACAAGTCAATTTGTTTTTCAGTCTGTGCACACTATCTTCTTCTGTTTGCATGAGCAACATGGCTGCATGACAACACAGAAGCTCTCTGCTGTTCATATAGTTGTTAAAACCAGGAAAGATACCTTTCCTGATTCACTCTGTAATCACATAAACATCCTATCACAAATAATGCCATTCAGTAATTTGAAAAATCTACAGTAAAATGTTAGTTGTCATATGTTATCAAGCATAGGAAAAAAATTTCCCTTAAGTTGTCTTAAGCTGATGGTGCTTCTACTATCAGAAAGGGAAAGGGAAAAAAATCCCATTATTGTATTTTATAGCTTTTATTTCTTTCCTCCCTTCAGAAGAATTCTTTTTAGCACTATGTGAAGTAGTTGCAATTGCATTTTTTATCATCAAAAGTGTTCTGAAGTAAAGTGAATGTGAAGTAGCCTAAATATAACACTTTGATAATGGCTGTTCTAGACACCTCACAGTTGTGTAATGCATTATGATTTCACAGTTTCATTTCTAGTGACTCCAGATGGTATGTTTGTACTTGGCGGTATGCTGGGTGTAAATCAGCAAAATCAGGATCAATTTACATCCAAGAACATTCTATTTCTTTTCCTGGTAATAGTTACTTCACCTAGTTATTAGACCCTTTTCACAGCATAACTCTGAATGGGCATGATGAGAATTTGCCAGTATTTTTTTTCTTCCACTATTGTGAAGCTAACAGCAAACTGTCCTTATTTTCTGGCTCCTGTATACTTGCTTCCACATAGGTGGTATTTGTAGCTCTTGGATTTCAGCACATTCCTTCAGAAACACACATGTACTTGCATGTGAGTGTTGAAGAGTAGCATCTGAAATGCTATAAGGAATGATGCAAAGAAATATGATCTACATTAAAGTTACTCTGTCAATACCTGTTCCATTATACTTCAGCAATAGGAATAAGCAAACCAAAAAATAAAGTTTCTGTTCATGATATTGGAGAGGTTCTGCACTCAGAAATTTGCTCTCAGATTTCTAAGTGAACCTATTTCATTTATGCCTCTGAATGTGGTTATACATCTATCAACCACTAAAATTGTTCACCTAATGTGGGAAAATACAGACCCATGGTTGACAGAAGACTTATTTGACTGGACCATATATATTACCCTACCTAGGAATTAAAATTTAAATTTCCAAATCAAAAAGTGCCCTTTTTATGATTTATCTTGAGACAGTGTTCAGTACAGATATCATTGCATTTCGTCGATAATTTTTCTACAGGAGTTCTCCAGTCATGGTCTTTTCTTTCTTCTCTATCTTGTAGTAAATATCACTTTGATTTTGACAGTAGTGCTCTAGACTCAAAAGAAACCTTTAACTGTTTGTTAAGGTGTGGAGCAACCTCTAAAGCAACCTGTTACTATTAAAGTTGCTTCTTGTCTTAGGTTGCAATACAGGATATGATCAAAAGGATGTATGCTATGACCATCTGTTGAAACCAGGTGGGGCAGTCATCTTTATCTTTTCCACAACCCATCCTTCCTCCAGGAAGATACTATCTGTTAATGGGCCATTAAGTCCTACTGTATGACTGATAAAATTACATCATCCCATTGTGAGATACTCCAGCCAGGGGCAGGAGCCAAGCCTTTCCTACCTAGATAAAAACTGAGATCTGGAACACCAAGGCAGCCTTTTTCCACTGGATTCCAGAGGAAAAACCGGACGTTTCCACATCATCACTGGACGTTGGGAGGAAAACTGCACCCTTCTACAGGACCACTGCTTCAACTGAACCACATGTGTCATCCAGGAGGACTGCAGCCAGCATTTCATCAGACTGCTACCAACACCCTCACTGATGTGGTGTCAGGTTATATTCTGACTCTGTCAGTGTTTTTGGGTTTGTTCTCTGTATACTGTATTTGTATTTTAATTTTCCTAGTAAAAAACTGTTATTCCTATCCCCATATCTTTGCCTGAGAGCCCCCTTAATTTCAAAATTATAATAATTTGAAGGGAAAGAGTTTACATTCTCCATTTTAGAAAGAAGGTCCTGCCTTTCTTGGCAGACACCTGTCTTTCAAACCAAGACACTTCTAAGAAGAGTTATTATCATTGAAAGAGGTTAAATATTCAAGTGCAAATTTTGCTCGTAAACAAGTTTCTAGGCTGACCTTAAACCTGGAAAATCATGACCATTTATTTTGATTGACCTGTATTTTTTGCAGTGATTTTAAAGCAGATGAGAAATGCCGTGAGGTATACATGTAAGTTACAACATTTTAAACTGTGTAGGCTGATGAGATGATTCATTCTGTGGTAATGCCACTTTTTGACTTCCTAAGAAATTTCCACAGCTCTGTTCAGGAGCAATATGTATTGGCTGGTCTAAACACCTGCAAGAGATTTACAACTTTGACTGCCTTTCTTGGCACAAGACAGAAAATAGATGCTTTTTCAAGCTCTGAGAACAGATGAAGATACAGATGTTACCCATTACAGTCATTGCTCTTTCAATAGTGATAGTATAGAAGTGCAGCAAATAACTGATTTACTCTGGAACAGCTGCAGTACTACATCCTATTTCCATGACCCTCAGTACAGCTGCTCTGGTCTGGAAAAACAGAATGGCTTAGGATTCTCATTACTCTATAAGGAAGAGAGCAGGCTTCAGTACATAGAGTAAGTAGCTATTTTTTAAAAATTAATGTTAATTCAAGAGCAACTTCATTGATCTTCAATTTCTGAGCATGTATTTGCTTGCAACCTAGATAGTGGCTTTTAGTATAGATTTTCTTAATCAGTTAAATAACAGGTTAGTTAATCAAGAATGTACTAAGAAATCTCAGATATGTCACTGAAAAAACAGTGACCTAAGTTGTCAAGCTCTTATTTCTTCTGAAATATGAAACAGCTTCCTAGATGCTGACTTGTGTTTTGATTTGCCATGCCAGCATCCTCTTAGGAACAGAGAAGCTAGTGAAGAGAGGAAAGTAAGTTTATCTATAAGGAATAAACAGTAAATGTGTTAGTTTAATCTCAGAAAGCTTACAAAATCACATATACTGCATATAGAAATGGAGAAATTCTGTACTGAAAGGTAAGCCATTACTATATCAAAATTCAAATAACTATGTCAAATCACGTCACAGTACACGACACTACAAAACATTTACCATACAGATATCTGAAACAAGTAGGAAAAATGTGAATTAATATCCTTTTAGATTAACAAAGTCAAAATATTGATCAGTTGTAAGTTTTTGAGTTATGCTTTGTTTTCACCAAGACAGCTGCTTGGGATCAGCTTCTGCAGAGTGCAGGCCAGCAGTGATTCACTGACGCAGGTCTGAGCTGTGGACTCAAGAGTGCTTCCCAGTCCCAGGTCCCTCTGCTCCACTGATCTGATAGTCTGAGTGCTCACTGTAGCCAGAGGAGGGTGTGCTCCACAGTGGTCTCCAGGCCTGGCAAATTTTCCTGGTCTGGATGCATAATCCAAAGGGCTGCTGGATAAATGTAAATAAACCCATAAGGAAAGACACTCTCCCTGGCCCTTAAAGACTAAGTCATCTCTAATGTATTATTGTTTATTCTGTCTTCCTGTTTTTTGTTTTCCCAGAAGAAACCTTCATGGTAACATAGTGTTTGGTACAGAAAAAACTTAGCAAATAAATCTCTTTTCATGGACAACCAGTGCCAAGTAGCAGATTAAATTAAATTTAAGTGTATTCATGCTCGAATTTCTCAGGTAGAAGTTATCTCAGTTTAGTTTAAAGAACAGTTTACAATTCTTAATACAAGGCAAATTTCTGTTTGTTTGAGTCCATGCCTATGTCTGTATCTGTGTCTATCTCATTATGTGTGTATTCCACGGGCCAGAAACTACCTTATGCAAAACCACCACCACCACCACCAAATGGCTGAATTTCTATTTCCATTATTGGCTCATTTAGGAAGTGCTTCTGTTACTTTGGTTACTATTTTACATTAAAGTTACTATTTTGACAGCAGAGACAAATATATTTAGTCCAAAATACTAGTGAACTATGTCCATATATTTGTGTGGCATAGCTCTCTGTGAAATTGTGTATACAAGGTTGTTTCTGGATGTGTTTCTGTTGGCATTCTACAAGAAGAGACAAAACTGCCAATTGGAAAGAGACCAAAGTTTTCTTTTGATTAGTAAAAGGAAAATAAAAGTTTAAAAATATTTTAAATGTTTTGGATTTGAACAGTGTAATTTAATAACTTAGGTAGTCTACACAAAATGTGTGGCAATCTGCTTTCTGATTGAGTTTGGAGTACTTAGAACCTGTTTAAAGTGTAAATATTGTATAACCAGGAACAGTATTTTATTAACTTGGAATTTTTAGGAGAACAGGTGTGGTAATGTAATGAAGATTACAGCAAAATTCAGTCTCAGTGGAATTCATGGTGATTTGATTCCTTAAAGAACAAACAGCCCCTACTTCTACTTGTATGATCCAGGAAGTTTTGTCACCTAATGTCTCGGTTTGAAAGACAGGTGCTTTCTAGAGAAGGCAGAAACCTCCTCTGGACTGGAGATTGTAAACCCCCTCCCTCTGAATTAGTACAATTTTNTATGGCAGTAGTAGCAGCAACCATCCTCTTCTGAAGCCAAGAGCGAGCAACAGACAGCAACTGCCCTCCCTGCTCTCCTTTTACCTGCTTCTAATCTTGTGGTGTCTCTGTCCCTCCCTCGGAGAGAAACTCCCAAAAACCAGAAGGGTTACCCCTCCCCTAGCTCAAGTACTTAGCCATCAGTGTTTCTTTAGCAAGTCAATGGAAAAAATTCCACCACCAACATGTAAAAGAAAAACCAACTCCCAACACCTAATATTAAATTTTCTTACTGTTATTACTCGCTTGTCATCTGTTCATACAATAGAGGTTTAAATGTTGAGGGACCGTGGTGACCTGACTTCCAGCCCCCCCACCCAGCCACTCTCTCATTCCCGCACCTCAACAGGAAATGCAAAGGGAAAAGAAGAAATCCTTGTGTGTCAAAATAAAGACAAGAAGATAACTTACCAGTTACTGTCCTGGGAAAACTGGATATGACTTGAAGAAAATTAATTTTCTTGGCAACTAAAGTAGAATTCAATGGTGAGAAGCAAAGAGAAAAATCTAATACACCTTTCTCTTCTCCTTCTGCTCAAGTTCACTGTTGGTCCCTCATTCACTACTTTGCCATCTCATCCTTGGTGTACTGGGAGAGATTTGGTGTCAGTCCAGAACAGCTCCTCTCTGCTTGTCCTTCCTCCTCATGCTTTGCCTTACTGCAGTCTGGGTCCTTTCCAAAAGCCGTGGTTCCTCTGGATAATGCTTCTAAGTGGGTCCTCCAGTGTCTGCAAGGATGGGTCTCTGCTCTTGCATGATTGTCTCCATAGGCCATGAGGAAATCTCTGCATCAGCACCTGCAGCACCTCTTCCCCCTCCTTCTCTGACTTAGTATCCTCAAGGTAGTTTCTCTCATTTTCCTCCACCCCTCCCTTCTCTCTCTCATGTGCAATGTTCTTGTTATTTCATAAATACACTTTCCCAGAGGTGCCACCATCCTGACTGAGGGACTCAGCTTTGCCATGTGATGGGTCCATTGGAGTGGGCAGTAGCCAGCTGTGTCTGGCACAGGTGCAGTCCTGGTCTCCTCACAGGAGGCACCACTGCAGGCCTCTTCTGCCAGACCTGCGCATGGACATCCAGTACAAAGACTGAACATGTGTTATGAATACTGAGAACCCAGCCTGGCAAAATCTCTCTTTTCTTCCCTGCATTCTCCCTCTGTAAAAGGGATAACCTATATCAGACTTTTACATAGCCAGTCTGCACTGCACAGTAGTAGAACTAACAGAGGTAGGGAACAGGTACAGACAGAAAACCATAAGCCTGTGAGACAGAATAAGAGTTTAGAATATCAAAGCCCACTGAGATAACCAGTACACACTGTGGAAGAGTTTAGATGCCAGGTGTGGCAGAGCCATTGCAAGTTCCATGTGAGTCATTGAGTTACCCTGTGTCTCTTAATTTCATTAATAAAATGATGCTGATACTTTGTTTATTGCTCTCATTGGTTATTATTCAGTCTTTGTCAATTTTTGTCCTGTTGAGCTACTGAGTGTGGAACCATGTGTAGTTTTATTCATACATAGCAAAGGGCATCATAAGGAATCTGAGAGGCATCAAAAAAGAGAAATCACTGTCTGGATCCTTGGATGTTGCTGCACACCAGCCCTGGAGATAATAGTTATGAGCACAAACACAGAACTCTCATCTATATGTGTTTTACTATGCCCTGCACCTTAGCTCTTTGACCCCCATGTACTCCAGTTTTCTTCAGTCATTCTCTGCTGAGAATTCTGAAACATTACTAATCATCTTGAAAAAATATATTGTGTGATTTTAGAATGCTAGGCTGAAATTTTGTATTTTGTATGAGCTTAGCACATTGTCTCCTCCTAAAGCAGACAGCAGATTTTATTTTCTTATCAATTTAGTCATTCATGTAAAGTTCTATGTTACACTGTATGTTACACACAGGAATTTACCAGCAAACTTTTCACAGCCTGCACAAAAGAGCCGCACAGACTTTTTGTAGTCTAAATCATGAGATGATCATGAAGGTACCTCCACAATGACTTCTAAATTAAGCACGAAGATTATGAAACACTGCTATATTCTGACTTTTTTTGATAGGAAGTTCCCTCTTTCAAAGAGGGACTAACCTTTAAATAATACTCAGTTCTGCTTACCCTCTTTCTATTCTGGAGAATATACCTCATCCACTATGGGTGAGAACAGAATAATTCTCTTTTGTCAAGGTTCCCTTGCAACTGAAGCTGTATATCCAGGAAATATTAATCTCTTCCCTGCCAGCTTTTGCATGCCAGCAAACCACACAAGGGGACATCTCACCAACATTGACTTAGTCTGTTTATGGACCCTAAAAGACAGCCTTGAAAGATGTCACACACAGGTTAAATCCTTTCATTGTTACCCTCACAGAGAGAGAAATTAATTTAATATTGAAGTCCAGTTGAATTTAGTCTGGGAACACAAATACCATTATGCATTAATGAGAATGTGTCATTACTTTATGACATTTCTTTAAACAGAATTAAAATTTGTGTTTATTTAAGGATTTCCATAGCTTCATGTCTGTGTGTTTATTTTACTTTTACAGACTACATCTATATTCCCTGTCTTGTAAAATTTTGAGAAAGAATTAGACTATTGTTTGAACATTTCACTCCAGAATTCTGAGTATTGTTTTTACAGAGGCACAGATTTGAGATGGTAAATAACAGGTATCCAGGTGATTAAACAAGGAGGTAGGAATGAAATCAGTTTTCATAATTTCTCTTAAAGCCTACATTATATCCAGAGGGTGGTGGTCAGTGGCTCAGAGTCTTGATGTGTATCAGTGACGAGTGGTTTCCCTCAGGGGTCTGTGCTGGGCCCAGTGTTGTTTAATATCTTCATCAATAACACAGATGAAGAGATGGAGTGCAGCCTGTAAGAGTCGGTACAGAGTTCCCTCATATGCCTCACGACCGTTGTGAGGATAGAGGCTTTCCCAAGGACCCCCACCCATTTCTGGACAGGAGTTCTGGCCTGGCCGAGGTGGATGCTGGCCAAGGGACTGTTTGCTGGTGTGCTGTGCTTGCCGTGCTGCTACGGTACAATGCCTTCGAACAGGTACTGCACCTACAGCTGCTTCTTGCAGCGCCACTGCATGTTCTGTGTCGAGCACCTCACAATGGCCCATAAATCTCCTCACCTCTTGGCCAGACGCCACTCACTTTGGAAAACGACTATAAGAAAATGACCCTCTGGAGAAGCCTTTGAGATCTCCCCACAGAAGATGCGTCTATTGGCTGGACCACGAGGACACCGGAGTCTATTGGCTGGAACCACGAGGATCCCCGGTATCTATTGGCCAGACCATNATTGAGAGCAGCCCTGCCCAGGAGGACTTGGGGGTGCTGGGGGTGAGAGCTGGACATGAGCCAGCCATGGGCACTCCCAGCCCAGACAGCCAAGAGTGTCCTGGGCTGCATCCAGAACCCCATGGGCAGCAGAGGAGGGAGGGGATTCTGCCCCTCTGCCCCACTCTGGTGAGACCCCACCTGCAGAGCTGCCTCCAGCCCTCGGGTCCCAGAACAGGAAGGACATGGAGAGAACCCAGAGAAGGCACCAAGGTGATCAGAGGGATGGAGTTCCTCGGTTATGGGGAAAAGCTCAGAGACTGTTCAGCTTGGAATATAGAAGGCTTCTAAGGGACGTAACTGTGGCCTTCCGGAATTTGAAGGGAGCCTCCAAGAAACATGGAGAGAGACTTTTCACATGCAGTGACAGGGCAAGCAGAAATGGCTTCAAACTGACAGAGAGTAAATTTAGATTTGATTTTAGGAAGAAATTCTTTACTGTGGGAGTGATGAGGCCCATAATCAGGTTTCCCAGAGGCACAGTGGTATCTGTGGGGTTATTCAAGGCCAGCTGGATGGAACTCTGAGCATCCTTATCTAGTGGAAGATGTCCCTGCTCTACACAATGGGATTGGAATGAGAGGATCTTGAAGGCCCCTTCTAACCCAGGCCTTTCTCTCATTCTGTGAACTTTGGCAAGACAAGAGCAAGGAACACACATGAGTGTTTGGGCACTTTGCTCCCAGATTTTCTGTCTGTTAGCAACCACAGCTGCTAGAAAAGGGGATGTCAGAGAATTCACTGGTATTACTGGCAGGGATTACTCACAGAGGGCTTTAACTTGTGCTCTTTTGTGTGCCTATGGAGGTAAAAAGATGGCTATGTAGATTGATTCAGATCCCAGAAGAGTATCTGAAATGAAGATATTCAAGTTGAACTGCTTGTCTGGCTGAGAGGAAGAAGTGATTTCTGAATGGTACTTGAAGCGCTTTCTCTCAGTATTATTGTTAAACAGAGCATTTATTAATTAAATCTTCATCATTGTTGTTAAAATTAGCATGCTTGCTCATGCTTGTGAAATTCTCCATGCTCTCCTTTGTGGATAGCAGATAGAATTATATGGTATGTGTAAATAGGGATTAATTTTATCTTCAGCCAAATCCACACATTGCTGTGTAGCTGGTTTGCATAGGATTATGAAAGCAATTTAATTAGATACAGTCAGACATCTTGCTTTTTGAAGATACATATATTTCTATTTTTTTTAAAGATTAATTAATCATATCTCCTGCTTAATACTTAAAAGATTAAGAAAAAAATCAAGTTTGCATTGTAATGCATATACAATGGGAAGAAAAGTTGCTTGGAATCTAGAAGAGGGAGTACATTTGATATCATTCTAAAAGCCTCAGCCCCTTCTGCAAAATGGCATCTTGCTGGGGGATATATGGTGAAACAATATTCATAACTTGGGACACCTTGCTTATTTTGATTCTCAGCACTGTTCATTACTTGATTGAGTTACATTTATTCTACAATGTATGAATGCAGTAATGAAAAAATCCCTTACATTCCCTGCCAAAACCAAGCAAAACAGAAAAAGCAAACATATGCTTCATGTGTTACAAGGAGTTGAAAAAAAATATTAGGTATCAAGTGTGATACTCTTATAATTTTGACTATTGTAAATAAGTAGTTTCCATCTTAATTTAAAGCCACACTTCTTTTTTTTTTTTAATGAAGAGAAAATAGAAGAGTACGCCTGTTGATAAATTTCTGATTTACTATTTTTGTAAATTGTAAACCAAAGACTGTCATTCCTCTTACTTCCAAATACCTGATGTCCTCCTCAAGTCAGATGTGAGTATGATGTCTCTATGACATCTAAATGGCTGAAAAAGCCAAATATAAAAAGGAAAAGAAACTCCAACTATTGCATTCCAGTCTTGGATTTAGAGAAAAAAACAGTTCTTTTTTTTTAATTGTAGAGTCTTTTTCTTTTCTTCTCAAGCAATATGTATATTATTAGCAAAGGAA
This sequence comes from Rhabdornis inornatus, assembly GCA_013397075.1. Lineage (NCBI taxonomy): Eukaryota > Metazoa > Chordata > Aves > Passeriformes > Rhabdornithidae > Rhabdornis > Rhabdornis inornatus. The sequence continues at coordinate 45,028 of VWZS01009935.1, forward strand.
ACTAAGACAAATTTTCTTAAAACTTCTGTGAAAATGTCATATTTTGATTCACTATGTGTCTGCATACTACCTACAATATTAATGCTGTCTCCTGAAACTTGTGAGCCAAGAAGCAGATGCTTAGAAAACGCAGTCTGTCACAAGAGAACACCATGATAATAATTATGTAACAAGGAAATACTCATCTTCCTGATATCCAGACTTGAATTCTAGGATTAGTATTAAAATTAGCATTTTATGGATAAAACTTGAGTATTGAGTAAGAATGATACTGATACATGTGAAATGGAAATTTGACAGAATTAAAAAAGAAGGAGAAATTAGGTAGCATATTACCTGTTGGAACGGCAAAAGGAGACACAGCGACACATCTTTTCTCCAGGTAGAGGAAAAGGAAAACTTTATTGTAACACTGCGTTCCTTACAAACACTGAACCACTAAACCAAGAATAGAATACAGCTCATTGGTCAGAGTGAACAACACCTCTTGCACAGATATTTTCATTGTAAACAACAGAGTTCTCACAATACACACTCCGTAAACAGTAGCAGATGCATTTTATTTGTTCCTGGGAAAACCTCTGCCCCCAGGTCAGTCCTTGGGAAAGCTTCTGCTTTCCCAGATTGTGCATCCACATAGTGATAACCTGTCTTTTAGATTAAAAACATGAAATTAATCTAGTCTGTCAGTGAGGAAAGTTTGTTTACTATGATATGTCATGTTTACCATGACATCATTTAGGAAATTTATTAATAAATGCAGTATTTATGCAGGTAATGAAGAATTGTTGAGTAGGTAAAAACCTAGTAAAAACCAGGTTTGGGCTAGAGTTATTTGTGTTTATAAAGAAGATGTCATTTACATTTCCACAAATAACAAGCTGAAATGTCCTAGTCAATCTTTATGAAGGAGAAAAGAGCTTGAATTTTTTGGAGGACTGGAATGATACAGAAAGACCTTAAGCAGCCTGTGGAGAACTGAGGTAGAAAGGAGATGAAATTAAGCAGTACGAAGTTTCATTCTTTTTAACAAATAAAAAAAATTATTCCAGAAGCTGGAAGTTCATCAGTTAAAAATGTCAGAGAAGAAAGCACACTGTATTAATTAGATGCAGAATGACTGAAGTGCTGATTAGAAAATGCCAAATGCAGTCGCAAACGGTCTCAGATAAAGTATTTCTTGCAAAGACATAGAAGTATTCAAGCCATTTGTCCTGACTTGCAGTAAAAGGAGGAGTAGGGAAGGATTATTTTTGATAGATTTCTCCGACAAAAATAAACTGCAAACGTGGCAATATTATATCTGAGAACTATTTATTGATAAAAGAAGATCATGTGTTCCTACTGAAGGGGGATAGCAAAGGGAGCAAAGAGGGGAAAAGAGAGATGGAGGGAGAAACAGAAGTCAGGGACAACGTTACCACAAGAATGCCAGGGTCCTCTGTTGACGCATCATCAGCAGATGGAGCGTGTGTGCTGCCAGCTGCGGTGAGCCTTCCCGGCTCCTGTGGCAGGTGGGGCACAATTCCCAAACAGCAGCAGGTTGCGTGTTTCTTCCATTGCTGAAGAACAGGCTGCCGTGGCTATGGGTGCACTTGGGAGCAGCCGTGGCAGCGGCTGCTCCATCGGGGAAAGCACTAGGTTGTCGCGGTAATGAGCTGCCTTGGGGAAGTGGCGAAGCAGGGCAGAGGAGATGCAGACTGGGAAGCAAGACCACAGGGAGAAAACGGTGAGGGGGCCAAGCTGAACCTCCAGGTGAGCCCGTGCTCCTTCCATGAAACCCAAAGAAAAAATGGCCCTGGTTACGTTGCGGTTAACTGACTTTATGTGCCAAGGCTCCTTCCATAGCCCGATTTCCCAGGCATTTTTTCCAGTACATCTGGGCACCTGCCTGACCGGCAAGAGGAGGTCGTTTCCAGCCCAGTTGTGGAGGATTTCTGTAAGGTGAAGCCTCCCCAGGGACAGGCTCCCACCACGTGTACAGACCCTAGAGTAATTTTTCACCCCATGTGTAACATATGTTGAACTATAAATAAAAATCAAATTGGTCCATCTCACCATTCTACAAAGTACTGAGGAGTCATAATTTTAAACATTATATACATGAAAAAGGAATTCAATCTCACTTGATGAGGGGAAAAGGAGTCTAATGGAAAGTAAAGGAGCACAGCTTGTTTAGACTAGCCAAACAAAGGCTAAGAAGGGATGTAAAGATATTTATGAATGCAGTGGTAGGGATAAGTAAACTACGAATAAATTGAGATGGAGACTTGTGTAATCCTCAGGAGAAAGAGATTCTGAAATGATCTTTTGGTAAAAGTAGTGTCAATGAAATACAAAAGTTCCTTAATGGATAATAATTATACTGCAATATAGATTGGGATTGCTTGTGGTGTCAAAGGATTTAATCTTATGATGTAGGAAGTGTCCTCCAGACAGTGTTTGTGCACTGAGCAATCATGTTGGATAAAATAGTTAATTCCTCTCAGAGTTTAGCATGAATGTGAAGGGACAAACGGCAATTTAAATAGCATATTCACAGTCTATGTGTTACTAAATCAAGCACAACACAGTTTAGAGAGAAGAACTTTAAAATAAATATCTGTAGCCGAAAAAAATTGCTTTAAATTTTATTTGAATACTATATCTAGTACAATAAAATTTGTAATAAATAAATAGATTCTGAACAAAAGAAAAAATAAAAAAGAAGAATACACCTTACTTTCCTTCTGATCCCAAAGTTTCCATGCCAAAATAAATAAAATGAGAGACTACTCTGACATCTGAATGTTTTTCATGACAATGAAGATAACAGTGCTGCTCTCTATAAGCATTCAACTCAGATTGCAAACAAAACAGATTCCCGGACACAGAAGTGACTGGATTACTGTCCTGTGGTTGATCTTCATGCTAATCTGGATAATGCTTTTGAGACATTTTGATTCTCTGTTTTTTCCTGTGTATGTGCCATTATGCTTATATGTGCTGATTATACCTCTCAAGCTCAGAAGAGTCTACTGGGAAAATCTTCTGGATATCTTTAGGGTACAGAGACAGAAGATATATCAGTGGAGGCTTACATATATGTCAGTGGAGGCTTTTTCAGATTTGAGGATTGCTTATTGCGTACAAGAAAATCTCCTCTGCCTAGAAGAGCTTTTCTCCCTGCCTGACAGTTGCCATCCAAAAGAAGTGGACCTTTAACATGGATTTATCTCACCCAGTCATTCAGCAATTCAGGTTTTCTATGTATACACCAAACACAGGCCTACCATAAGATACACTAAAATAAATAAGATTCTTTCAGATAACAATTGGCTTTGAAAAATGCTTAAGCCATTGAAATTTAAGGCAGTCTAAATTTCAGTCTAAATTTCAGTCTAAATTTCAGCGGTTTTAAAGTACCTGCAATGAGTCTTCAAATGACATTTTAGCCTCCAGTTCTATAAATTCTGCAGTCTCATATAACGAAAAGCCCAAATACTACCTGATTTCTTTGAAAGTGTTTTGTTCTAATGAATGAAGATACTTTTTCACTATATTGATCTTTAAGTGAATGCAATCTCCCTTGTTTGTAATTCTGTGCTCTCCTGTGTTTTTTTCATTGCAGTGCTTATTTTAGGCTTATGAACTTGGCATCTTATCCCCCATGCCAACATGAACTGATGTTATACCCCTCTGGTTTGTAATGAATTACTTTTGCCTTCCCCATTTCTTTTGTTGTCTTATGTCTTCAGTATAAATTGGGCTTTGATTTAATATCAAGAGTGATTATTCTGTTTATTTTCTACTGCTTCTATGTCTCCTTTGTTTTTCTGGACCTCCTTTGGGAAGAATTACACAGTCTCTGGAGGTCACAAGACAGTTGAAAAGTCAGCACAGCATCTGATAAAGAAAATAAAAGCATAACTTTTCTTATTTCTTTCAGCAAAAGTGTGACATCATGAATAAAAAAAATAAAGCATTTATTCTCTTCCACAGAAAACAATTTTTGCTACTGTTAAAATTATTGTAAGTATCTAAGGTTACAAGATCAGCCAGTAGTGTGGTCCAGGTGGAAGCCTGCAATTCTATAATGAGATGTATTTCTCTCTTGGGAGGGGGAGTATCTCTATTATATTGTAATCTGGGGCATATGTGATTAGTGTAATAGCCTCATATTACACGGAGATTGTCTTTTCAGTTGCAGTGTGGGTAGGTGACAAGCAGGGAATGAAGAAGTTTGTTCAAATGAACAAGTATTTAAGAAATTTACCTCTTAAACAATATGTTACTCAGATTTCTTCACCTACAGTAATAATAATGGATATTGATGTATGATAATGAATAGTTTGGTCCACATTATACCAAACTTGCATTTTTCTAAATTTAATTTATTTTGAATTAATCAAATACATTAATTTTGCAAAATATGGAAAATTTATCTTATTTTCTTTTTCTTTTCCCTGTAGGCTTAGATGGTACACTAAAAATGTCAGGAGACCTCCTGGAGGCAGCAGGTGAAACTCATTTCTATTTTAAAACTGTATTAATTCTGAGTGAAATCAAACTCACTCTCATATGTATTAAGGCAAGCAAGTCCTTGGGAAAAAATGCAGATTTTTAATAAGTGCGTTTTCAGTGGTTCCATTCACTCTGACAAACTCATAAATCTCCTGCTGTCTTTCATCCACTATGGATTTATCAGTTGCAGTATCAGGTTTTGGGTGGAAACACCAATTTCGTGCAGTGATTTTTGTTCGCCAATTTAAAATTTTCAGTCAATGCACCAATTTATGTCATGGTTTAGCATTGGCTAAACAGCAAGTGCACCCATTAGAATTATTTATTGATTTCCTGCTGTGAGATAGGATTAGGAGGATCTCTTAGGAGATTAGGAGGATTATGTGATCTCTTCCAGGTGGTGTCCTGGAGCTATTTATGATAAAGAGCCTTTCAAGGCTGCGCTGGGGGTGGGCTAGGATCATAAGGGCTCAGCCAGGTGGTAGTTTTGCTGGCTGCATGGCTGTTTTCTGGCACTTGCTACATTTAATTCTAGCCACTGGCTGATGGTCTTCTGTCCCAATCACTGATTGGTTTTTGTCAGACATAGAGGAAACTTAGCTGCTCCTCTCAGAAAAAATCACTTCCTCGGGTTGTCTTTAATTCCAAACCATCACATCAGTTCACGGGAGTGGATGTGACAGCTGAATACTGCTGAAATCCATACAGCAATATCTCTGTTACCATGATAAATGCGACTTGGGCTTAAAGATGAGCTGCCTGGTTTGTTGAAGCTTTTGGACTGTGGTTTTGTATTGCTTTGTTTAAAGCATGACTTAGGCTATAGGAGACAGGAAATAAAAACGGTGTTCAAAAGAGTGGTTTTTTCTCTACCTCTTGTCTTTGAGACTACAGTCAATAAAAACCACAATTTCATCTTGACAATATCCCCACATTTTCTTTAAGGTAGCACTTGAGAGAGATACAAAAGTATAACTTTAAAACATCATTTGACATAGAAATAGGAAAGAAGATAAACATTAACTTCTGATATTTAGATAAAAGTCCTATCCATGTTCAATAGCATCTCTAGGACTCATTGTATCTGTAGCACATGGGCTTTCCTTTCGTGTAATGATGACCACAAGACTATCACTTTATGTATACTTTAGAACTACCATATTAAATAATGGAATGCCCTAAGGAATATTTTGAGTAAATACAGCATTCAGTACTCCAAGTTTCTATGGCATAATTAAAAATAAAAAATTTTGTGGAAGGTGCCTTGCTATTTATTAGTTTGGATTGTAAATTGTGAGAATGCTTTTAATAAATTACTCATGCACACAGCAAGGAAAAAAGTGCCAAAATACACTAATGAGGCTGTAATCAGATTAATAAGGAGAACATTCAAGGTCCACAATTTTGCACTGAGAAAATTCACTGGAAGTAAAATTTTGAACAACTAGGAAAAAATGGGGAATTTATTATGACAGTACACAATTATAAATTACTTTTCAAGGCTGCTGAATACATATTTAGAAACTTTCAATAGTACTAATTTGTGTCTATTTTTTCTTACTACCACTCATAGCTCAGTAATTTAAATGCTGAGTAACAGTTTTCCTCCTTATTTCTAATGATGCCCTTTATAATCCTCTTTTTAATGCAGTGTCTGAACTTTAGAAAGGTTGTTTGCTTCAAATGTCAGTCCATTTGAAGATGTACCAATGGAAGCCCTCATGTTTTATCAATTTTACTGAATAAAATACTTGTGGACCAGTAAGATTGCCAAGTCTTTGGCTTCTGTTTCCTGATTATTATTTAAAAAATGGAATAAAGTAAATCTGATAAAAAAAGCTCTTCTGACCCACTCTCCCAGGGCAAACCAAAATCTTGTTATTAAATTTAGGAGGAGAAGAAACATATTTGGCATCTTCTACTTCAGTAGAAAAGTCAACCTGAAAACAGTTTTATAGAGAACATAACCTCTTAGCAAAGACATGGGATTACCATTCATAACTGTAATCTAATGCAGACTTGAGAACATTCAACACTACAGGATTTATCTAGATAAATAATTTATGTCCACTCTAAGTTTAAACATTTTTTTTCCTTAGCAGGGAGAGTTCAACAAACTGCAGAGATTTATCCTGGTATGAAATCACATTGGCAGACCCTGTTCTGCACTGATATTTTCATTGTTATTATGGCATTTATGCAATAAGTACTTTGGAATGGATGAGAGCTGTAATATAAGTGAATGGAAGAGACTGGTTTATTTTTCAATAAGGTTTACTTTTGTGCTGCAGGGCCACATCATTATGGAAAGATTTTCTGCCCACTGTTGTATTGCACTAAGAAATTGTTTTATATTTGCACTGAATGGTTTATCCCATTCTCTCCCTCTCTCTCCCCTTTTACCATGTGCATGACACAATAAGCTCTGGACAAATTTTTCAAGAAGAGAGCCTCCTTTGGTTTTCTGCCTTTGTCTGTGAGGATTTCCCACCCATGTCTGGACCGGAGAGGAAAAGGGATTAATCTCCACCCACTTTGTGCAGTTCACATTAAGGTAATTTTCAAACCTTGGTCTAGCATTGATCTTTCCTGTATTGCATAGGAGACACTAGATTTTCTCCTATATATAACTCCTCCAGACAACACTGAATGCTTATTCCTATCACAGAAATTGTGCTCTGTTTTTCTTGTATCAGTTTGGAGGGTGTGGAGAAATCATATCTGCTTTCTCCAAGACTATCTCTGGCTAAAACAAGCACTCACATCTCATTTCATTAGAATATTCTCTCTCTAAGCACCTAAAAGACTGAATGTTTTTTCTCCTCTCTGCTTGTGGGGTGGATAAGAGGAAGGCTCTAAAGGGATGACAGTGATCAGTTTCCTTGACAATGAGAACTGACTATTTTGTAGAGTACAGAAGAAATCAGAAATCACCTGAACAAGAACTGTGCAACAACCTCTGGCTAGAATAAAAACAATTGCTCATGAATAATAAAAACACATTGCTAAATTTATTCCATAGTTCAAGCATAATGCCTGAATAGTGCTTATAGGTTTAGTTGTGCCCTTGATGCAGAGCTAAGGGAGAAAACCTTGGCGATGTGGGAGCTCTTGATTGAGTGAGGCCTTTAACAATGTCCTAGCTATGTCTTGGTGTGCTCAGATAGCATAGCACTCATGAAGCTTTCTATTTTTAGCAAGTTCTAAATTCCCTCAAATGCCAAAATATTTGGAGTGTGACAAAAGAAATGTCCACTACAGCTTAAGTAACATTGACATGAATATTTGTTGTCGTCAAACACCTGTGAGCAGTCATAAAAATGGAGAGCTGTGAGTATGCCCTCATTCTACTGACTGATTAAACTGAGAGATGGGGTGGTGGAAATAAAGGCTATAGACAAATGGCTTTCCCCTGTCACCATGATTACACTCATCCTTTCTCAGGTTTTACCTGATGTGCCAGCCCAATGGCTAGCTCTGAATTAATTTGTTTTGCAGCTGAAGTCCATATAAAATTCTCTACAGAAGGATTTTATTCATGAGCCTTATTAGACAAAGGGAGAGGATGTTTGTCCTGACCATTGATCTGGCTAACATGTATGTTGGTTGCAGATATCCCAGGAGTCTGTGCAAATACAGATCTCAGCTGCCAATTGTTCCTCACTGCACATTGCTACATTAAGTGTACACATGCATGAGATTCAACTGTAATACCTGTACTGTCTTTTTGAAAAGCAAGTAACTTGCTATTGGGCAATTTTCAGACACTGCTTTGTTTTGATGGTCATTTTTGACTCCAGCCTTATGCAGGTCACTGATCATAGATGTCCTTGCTTATGACAGAATTATAGGATATGAAAAAGACGAAACAGCAAGCTTGAAGGAAGTATTGGCTAATGCCACAAAAGTAAATTAATAAATGTTAAAACTACCTCTTTAATTTCAATAATATAATCTCATAAATTCTTGCAGAAATATTAAAATATTAGAAATCTGGATTCGGAATTCCATAGCACTTTGTGTCATGTGATTAAAAAAGATATGAAGAATGTTTCAGTGTAAGCTGAAGGTATTGACAGTGCATCATATATATTTTGCACTTGCTTTGCTTAGGTTCATGTATGTAGTCTTTTTTTCACCTACGTAAGCAGTCAAGTAGCAGGCAGTGAGTTCTCCAATATTTTAAATGTTTCTTGTATGTTCTTCAGATAACCTTAATGTGGTCTGTGATTAGACAGATCATTAAAAATCTTAGAGTGTATTAGTTATCCATAGTAATAATAAATCTTTGTATGAAAATTCCTTCAATGGAAAATCTGTCAGGGAAAAAAATCATCCTATGAAAACAGTATATTGGTTTAATCCAAAGACAATGTGATTTAAGCACAGCCGGCAACCATGTCCCACGCAACCACTTGCTCAGACTCACCAGATGCGGATGAGAACTGGAAGGGAAAAAGTTTTGATTTGATTGTGTATGCACGACTTTTGCTTCTCTTATTGTAAGGGTCGGTCCAAAGT
>VWZS01009936.1:0-13537 GCA_013397075.1 Rhabdornis inornatus
CTGTGTCCCACCAGGTTGGGATGCAGGTCTCATACCCATGTCCCACCAGGTTGGGATGCAGCCCTGGTACCCATGTCCCAGTGGGTCAGGATGAAGATTTGGTACCCAAGTCCCATCAGGTTGGGATATAGGTCCAATACCTGTGTCCCATCAGGTCAGGATGCAGGTCTGGCACACACAGAACGAAGGTTTGGTACCCATGCCCCATTAGATTGGGATGCAGGTCCAACACCTGTGTCCCATCAGGTCAGGATGCAGATCCAGCACCTGTGTCCCACCAGCCTGGGATGCAGGACCAGTACCTGGTGTCCTATTAGGGCACCATGAGAGATGCAGATCTGGTATCCACATCCCAGTGGGTTGGGATGTAGGTTTGGTCCCAGTGCCCCATCAGGCTGAGGATGCAGGATCAGCACCTGCTGTCCCATTAGGTTGGGATGCAGCTCTGGTACACACATCCCACTGGGTCAGGATGCAGGTTTGGTACCAGTGTCCCATCAGGTCAGGATGCAGGTCTGGCACCTCTGTCCCACCAGTTTGGGATGCAGGCCCAGTACCCAAATCCTGCAGGATGCCACTGGGAGCAAGGCCAAGGGCACATCCCAAAATCCAGGCAGCTCCCATGGAGCTGCATCAGCCACTGCAGTGCCAGGTCCAGCCCTGCATCCCCTAATTTCTCATCCCCCTAAAAACTTGCTTTCCTTCTGCCCAACACGATCTAAATGGGAATTGAAACATCCCAAAACACCCCCTCTGTGCACATGGATCAGGATCACCCTCTCCCCAACCCCAAAATCCTTGGTGACCCCACGCAGGAGCAGGAGAGACCCCTCAGCGAGGACAGGTAGGGCTGGAAGAGCCTCTCACCTGTCAGATCCCAAATCCAGCTGGGCACAAGAAGTGAGGGGACATTGCAGGGCACAGGGGGATGTGACACGAGGATCCTGCCACCAATCACCCCTTAGGGCACCAGACTGGGGGGACACATCCCCTCACCATCCCTGAGAAGTCCTTGGAAGGGACACTCCCACCAAACCCCCATCCCAGATCCTTCCCTCAAAGAAAACCAAAACCCTGCTCTCCCCAACCCCAAATTCCCAACTGGACATCGATAACGGAGCCACCAGGGAAGATTCTGGATCCAAAGGCACAACCACTCCAAGGAGAGTGAAAGTGAAGCCTAATTTTGAAGTTATTCCAATAACTTCCTGAATGACCCAGTTCTTCCCATTTTATAACTTTTCCTGTTTTTTTTTTTTTGTTTAAAGAGGTGGGAAGGGAAAAAAAATAAAGGGACGAAGATTGGAAAAGTTTAATAGAGGGAGAAAAAGTCTATTAAAAAAAAAAATAAGGCAGGCAGGCCGTCTCAGGGGAAGAGCTGAAATATTAAAGAAAGGAAAATCGCTTCTCCGGCTGCCGAGCCAGAGCAGGAGAATGGAGCAGCTGGAAGAGAAGGAACGGGGCACTTTTAATTGAAAAAAGGGAGATTCAAATGAAATATCCAATATCCCCTGTTAAAGAAAAGAAGAAAGACGGACCTTGGCCGCCGAGAAATTGCTAAAAGCCCCAAGTTTTCTTTCTCTCCCCCATTTTTCGGAAGTTATAGGAAAGAGGGATGAGAGAAAGGAAGGGAAAAAAGAGTCTTTCATCCGAGAGGAACTCAGAGGGAATGGAGGAGGAGGGCGGAGAGAGACAGAGAGAGAGAGAGCAAGTTTTATTCATTTATTTTATTTTATGAGATGAGTAAAAATAATATATTTAAAATAAAAAAAGGCCGAGTTTGATAATGTCCCAGTGTTTGGAAGCAGCGGAAGGGAGCGGAGAGGGGGGAACGCAACTAAGAACAGAAGGGCCGGCTCCAACCACCCGCCGCACGAGCCTCTCTCCCAACGAGATTCAATTAATTCATAACAAGAGGCATCAAATTAATTTTTCAAGGATGTTAGATTTTGATGAAGGAAAAAATCTCTCTGATTTTAATCGGGGCGGCGTTTAAAAGGCATAAATGAATATCCCTTTCTAATCATCTGAGGCGCCGAGGAAGCACCAAGCGGTTAACGTGGAAATTCAAATCGTTTAATTGGGGGGGAAAAGAGGGGAGGTGGCCGTGGTGGGGGAAGGGGGCCCGGGGTTTTCTTTTTAAAGAGCTTTATGAAGAAATTATTTCTTAAAAAAATTATATTTCTTTCAAGCATCTTTGCTCTCCCCCTCTCTGTCCTTCTCCCAGCCCCGGAACGCAGCCGCACTTGGAAAAACCCATCTCGGAGCTTTTTGCTTTTGAATAGAGACTGTTCCCCAGCACAATCTAATTAACAAAAATGATAATGAAGATGGTGGGGGAAAAAAATTTCAGAAGGAACAAAAAAAAAAAAAAATCCTCCAAACTCCTGGGGAAAAAACCAAACCCACGGGATGAGGTGAGATCCACGCACAACTCCCGTCCATCACTCTGCGCTTCCACACGGGATCTGGGATTAGGATTTGGGATGAGGTTTTCAGCACAATCCCCCCAAAATCCCATTAAAATAATTACCAGCAGCTCCCATCGCTGGCGTGGGACAGAGCTGCAACCAGCTCAGCATCACCCACAGCAGCTTTCCAAAGGTTTTTCCAGCATCTCTCCATAAATCCCGGCTCGGTTCAAGCCTCTCCCAGTGCCCGGCTCACACTGACACTCACGCACTGGGGACACATCCCCTGGTGCAAATCACACCTGGAATTCCTGCTGCAGCATCCCAGCAGCACCAGAGCCCTCACCCCACCTGGAGCACACGGAATTCTCCAGCCAAAATCTCCTCTGTGCATCCAGAGCCCTCATCCCACCTGGAGCACACGGAATTCTCCAGCCGAAATCTCCTCTGTGCATCCAGAGCCCTCATCCCACCTGGAGCACACGGAATTCTCCAGCCAAAAAATCTCTGTGCATCCAGAGCCCTCATCCCACCTGGAGCACACGGAATTCTCCAGCCAAAAAATCTCCTCTGTGCATCCAGAGCCTTCATCCCACCTGGAGCACACGGAATTCTCCAGCCAAAATCTCCTCTGTGCATCCAGAGCCTTCATCCCACCTGGAGCACATGGAATTCTCCAACCAAAATCTCCTCTGTGCCTCCCATTCCCAGCCAGGATGGTGCCACAGCCTGGGACCCCTGAGGAAGAGGAGGGATCTTCCTCTTGGATGGAGGCATGAAGGACAATGCCCTGTGGGAGTGAGGAAGAGCAGGGACACAGGACGAATGTCCTGACTCAATCCCGGGGAAGGGTGAAAGCTCCTGGAAAAGGGGAGCGATGGGGGAAGCTCTGAAATCAAAATAAACCCAAACTCCAGGAGCTTCCCTTGCCCCATCCCCTCAGGTGAGGCTGCAAAGGGCAAGGATGGAGCCAGGGAGGAAGAAAAGCCCTGGAGCAGGTGAGGGACACTCTGGAATGGGATGAGGAGCGATGCCAGGGCTGGGACTCAGCTTCCCACATCCCACCCCGAGCAAAATTTTCCAGCCGAGTTCACGGGAAGTCAGACTGGAAGTTGCTAAAAGTCTCTTCTGGCCTTCAAATAATCCAGAGGGGAGGAAAAAACAGGCATGGTACCTATGGAGCAGGAGGGAGGAACTCGGATGCCACAAGTTTTCCCAAACTCCGTGACGTCTGTGCAAAAATCAATCCAGAAGAGGCTCTGGTTACTGCGCTCCCCGATGCTTTCCACGGCAAATCCCATTTCTGTGCAGGAGGAGGGCCTGGTTTCCATCCAGAAATGATGCTGCTCACGAGCAGGGAGAAGAAAAAAGGCAGTGGGGGGGAGAACTGTCCTTGGGCATTTTCAGACTCCTGGTCTGAAGTCCATTTTTCTTCACATCCCGACCGGAGGCAGCGTGACCCGAGGCAGGCTCCGTCTCACAGCCCAGCTCCGCACTTCCAAACAGCTTCCCTGATTTTATTCCTGCACAGCTCGGCTTCTCCACAGCCAGCCTCAGCATCTCCTGGTTTCTCTGGGCACCTGCCACCCCCACGGAGCAAACCCAGCTCCTGACAGCTCAGCTGGGAAAAACCCCGGAGATTTCTCCACTAAAATCAGGGCAGCAGTGTGTTCAGCAGGGCTGGCTGTGCTGGGATCCTGCCCTGGGAATGCTGCTGGCTGCCCCTGGAGAGGACTGGGATGCTGCATTTAATACCTGAGTGCTGGGAAGAGAGCAGGAGAGGCAGGAGCTTCCCACCAGGAGCCTGTGCTGAAGTCAAAAGGTCACCAGGGTCCCCTTCTCGGTGTCACCACGTCCAGCCACCACGTCCTCTTCCCAGGAATGTTCCCTCTGTGGTTCTTCCACGGGAATCCCAGAGGTGATGCCTGGCACAGCACGGATGGATCCCACAGGGACGGCAGCAAAGCTCTTCTGTGGCTCCATGAATGCCAGCTCAGGGAAGGGATCAGGTCCCACAGCATGGCTCAGGGTCACACTCAGCATTCCCAGGCTGTGCTGATCCATCCAGGCTCTGGAGCATCCCCACAGCTCAGCGCCAGCAGGAACAGAATCTTCCCAAACCCAGCACGTCCCTGCTTCGTGCACGGGGACAGAGCTGGGAAAAGCGAATCCATGTCCTGAATCCCTGCTCATCCCAGCCAGCGCTTCCTCCTGGGAATGGTGAGATCCCAAAGCCCAACTTCACGGTGTCCTGCTCCCCAGGTGGCTGCTGCTGCTCCAGCTCAGTGGCCAAGGAAGCCCTGGGAACCTTCCCACTGCCGTGGGACACACAGCGCCGTGCAAATCCCAGGGATTATTCCCAGGAATTGGGCTCCCTCCGCCCCTCCTAAAAACAACGCTCATCCTTTAAAAATATTAATGAATGATTCACCAACTGCTGTCACCCTCCTGCAGTGCTGGGGTCCTGTGAGCACCTCGGGGTGCTGGGCCAAGGAGGGGCTCGAGGTCCCTGGTGCCCACCTGGCTCCCAACGTGTCCCCTGCCTGAGCAGGACTCGCCACTGGACAACTGAAGCTGCTTTTTTAGGAGAAATCCCAAAACAACTCCCAGCTGAGGGCTCTGGCACGGGGTCACAGGTGAGGGTGCCCACCTTGGTCACCATCTGGGTGCCACCTTTGTCCCTTGGCAGCCACAGCACAGCTCCCGAGTCCCCGCTGGCACCGCTCCTCCACAACCCGGCCACTTCCCACATCTCCCGTGAGACAGGGGCACACAGAACTGTCCCCAAACTGTCCCTGGGTGGGCAGAGAGTGCTGGGATCACCCACTGCAGGACACGGTGTCACAGGGGCTGCCACAGGCAGGGCACCAAGCCAGGAGTCATCCCCCATTGTCCCCAGACCAAAAATTGTCACATCGTGCTGAGGGAAGGCAAAAACACTGGGACACAGGATCAGACAAGATGTGGACACAGCTGGGGACACCAAATTCCTCAGGGACATGAGCCACACCCCCGGCCCCGTGTCCCCCATGTCCCCTCCAGCCTCAGCACACTCCTGCCCACTGCCAGGAATTTTCAACTCCCAGTTATAATTCTAAACCTCCAGATAAACCCAGCAATTTGTGCTCATTCCCAGAGCGTTTGTGTCTGCAACAGTGCTTGGAAAGGACCCAGGCTGCAGTGGCAGCAGCTGTGTGTCCCCTCTGAGGGGACAGGTCTGTCCCTCCATCCCTTTCACAGAGGGATGGGCACAGCCCTGTCTCATCCTGCAGCTCCATCCCAAATTTAGAGCTGGAAATTCCAGCAGCAGCGACGCTCCCGACGCATCCCCTGCTCCAGAGCACGGTGGGGACACGAGGGACCAGCTGGCACTGACGCTGCCCAGAGCCAGCAGCAACCCCCAACTCCCTCCCACTGCACTCCCAAACGCAGCAGACTCTTCCTCAGGGATTATTTTAAACCCCCAGCCCCACAGAGCAGGAGCATCACTCCAGCATTCCTCCTTCCCAGCACAGCCGGCGCCAGAGCTGGTGGAAAACCTGTGGATGCAGGGACGAGGAGGGGTTTGATCCATGGATGGGGCTGCTCTGACAGCTCCAAAATCTGACCCAGACTTGGAGCCATGGCTCCACTTCCCAGGGAAAACGGAATTTGTTCAGTGGGAGCCCCCCAGAATCAAGGGAAAGACTTCATGGGATTTGGGAACAGGCCCCGCCACGTATCCTTTTATAAATAAATCCTGGCTTAAAAGGAGAAGTGGGAATAACCCAGACAGGGCTGTGCTGCTGCACCCAGAGGGTCCCGAGCATCCCTGAGGATGCAGAGCCCAGCCCTGAGATCCATCCCGTGGGAAAGAGCTGAGCTGGGCCCTGCAGCCCCCAGCACCTTTGGGTTTGACTTTGGGAAAAACAAATTCCGATTCCAGCCCGAATCTCACTGCTGTCACTTTGGAAAAAGGGGATTAAGGGAAGGTTGTGCTGTGCCACGGGAGCAGAGATCAAGCAGAAATCCCTTCCCAAGGTTTCTCCAGCACTCTCGTGCTCCCACCTCTCACAGGATGGATTTTTGGACGCTCCCCTTCACCTGTTTCTCTCGAGAGCACATTGAGGGAATCTCCCTTCCCCAGTACGCACAAAAAGCCAAAATTACAGAGATCTGCCCCAATTCTTCCCCTCCTTCACCTCCATGGGGGAACAAGGGCTCTGCTGCAGAGCCCAGACCCCCTGCAGACCCTGAGTGCTTTGGGGTCAGAGGGACAGGGATGGATCCTGCTGGAGAGGCAGAACTGAGGATGAGAACCCCAGGCCGTGAGTTCCAACGGGCTGAGACAAACCGGGAGTGATGGGATGAGCAGGAGCATCCTCCTCCTCCTCCTCCTCCTCACCCCCAGCCCCAGCTTCACCCACCCAGCAGGTGATAGGAGCCCCTTTTGTTTTCCAAAAGAGGAATTCCTGATTTCGAGGGTTTGATTTATTAATAAGGAAGATTTGTGGCAGCCTGGCTCCCCAAACCCCGCTTGGGCAGAGCTGAGGTTGAGCACAGGGCAGGGCAGCAGGGGATGGGGAGGGGGGAACCCAACCTCATCCCAGCTGCAGAAATGCAGGATAAAAATCCATCCAGGAAGCTGCAGGGAACGCAGGTTGGGGTGTAAAGGAGAAATGGAAATTCTCAGGAAATAATCCCAGAGAAAGGCAGAGCTAGAGACTTTATAATCCCACCTGAATCCACCTCGGTAAAAATCCAGAGGTTTGCAGCTCTGCCCGGCCCAGCACATTTCCAAAATCAACATTTCCTGCCTCAAAACTTACAGGACACTTCTCCCCATGCCTTTATTTGCTCTTCTTCTGTTTTTAACAGGCCCGGTGATGCCGTGTTTCTCTTCCTGATCCAAGTCACCCCACGCTCCAGGGAATTTCCCCGTCCCTGCCAGCTCTGGCAGCATCCTGGAGGAAGGACCAACCTGCTGGGTGCCAGAAACCCTCCTGGGAGCACAGAGCTCCTCAGCACCTCCCTCCCTGCTGGCACAAGGGACACAGCCTGGCAAGTGGCACCCAGCGGGGACACAGGAGAGCTCTTCTCCCTGTCCAGCACAAAGTCTCTGCCCGATATTCCTGCCCCAGTTCAGCCAAAAATTCCAGATCCTCAACAAGGAACTGCAGCTCTGCCAGGTATTTCCTGGCACAAGCTGTCCCCTCACCCTGGGTGGCTCCTCCAACTCCGCTGTGACCACCCTGAGCCCCAAAAGCTTTTCCTGAGGCTGCAGTGGGGCTGTCCCCTGCCATTCCCTGCCATTCCTGCCAGGCATTCCCTTCTCCCAGGAGCTGGAGGTGAAAATCCAGCATCTGAGGAAGCCCCAGGTCCCTGCAGGCTGTGGGGACATTCCTGCTCCAGGAAATCCCCCCAGCAGCTCCAGGACTGTGTGGGCAAAGCCCCTGTGCTGGAACCCCCATCCCAATGGATGTGCCGTGATCCCAGCTCAGGATGGGATGCACCAGTGCCCGGTGCCAGCTCCAGGAGCTGTCCCTGGGCCATGGGGCACTGCAATGGCACTGGGGACACATCCCCACTCCCAGGCACGGCAGGAATCGGAGTCCAAGGGGCTCCAGACAGAGGGAACTGCTGGGAACTCGGGATCTCAGCTCATCCCTCGCTCCATTCCGCACTGAGCCTCCAGCCCCGAGCCCTCCTCCACTGCTCCCTCTTTCCCAAGGCATCTTTTCCCAGTCCATGACAGCTTCTCCCAGCTGGTCCCATCCACATTCTGCTGCAGCCAGGCCCCAGCTCCCAGACTCACGATAAGCAGCAAAAAGAAAATCACTCACCTAAAATCTACAGGGTGTGGAATAAAGCAGGACTTGGAGAATGCAATGGAAGGCTCGGAGGGTTTGGGATCAGAGCTGACACATCCCGAGGGAAGCTGGCAGTGGGATGCTCAGCCAGGAAGCTGGAATGGCAGCGTTTTTGTGCCTTTTCCAGCCTTGGAGCAGTGAAATCCCTGTGGATAACCCCAGCTCTGGCCACGGGCTGTTGCAAGGAGTTGTTCTGTGAGCACCTGCTCCAGGCGAGCGCCTCATCCCAGCCACAGATCCATGGCTGTGGAATGGGAGCAGCATCTCCCCGAGCTCCAGAGCTGCCAAACACAACCTGCACAGCACCCAGAGCACAAACCCATCCCACTGGGGCTTCCTCCTCTTCCTTTTCCTCCTCCTCCTGCTGGGGCCATCCCGGTGCTCCCCAGCCCCATCTGCCCATTCCAGCCCCGGTCACACCGGAGGAGTTCTCCCAATGAAGCAGAAAAAGCCACGTCCAAATCATTCCCCCCACAGGATTCTTTTCCTCCTCTATCACCTTTAATTTTTTTGTGCACTTTTCCACAGTTTTGAAAGGAATCTCTCATCAAATCATTTCATTACCCCGACTTCTGCCTCTGATAAACCCAGCGTGGAGCCCTGAGCAGAGCAAGGTGAGATTTCCTCCACATCCACCCTCTGCTCCTTATTCTCCCAGAAAAAAAAATCCCTGGTTTTGCTGCCAACCTGGCTCTGCAATCCAGGAGGAGGAGGGACAGCTTCTGCTGGAACACGCTGCCAGCGGCTGCTGCCAACCTGCCAGGGCACGGGAGCCGCCGGGAAGTGTCACCCGGGGCTGGAACACCAGCACTGGATCGCTCCACCCCAGCGAGACCTCGGCACAACAGGCTGCAAACACAGCCTGGCTTTTCCTTAAAAAAAAAAAAATAATATAAAATAAACCCCGGGAGAAAGGATCCAGACTCAGGCCGGGCTCCTCTCCCTGCGCATCCCGATGCCAACGCCGTGCCCGTGGCACAGGAATCCCTTAATGATTTCCCTCCAGCTCATCCCTGCTCCAGCAGGATCCCCGTGAAATAAATCGTGGCTTTGGATCTCTCCTCGCCTCCTCCTCTGCCTCTCCTCTCTCCCTTCTCCCTGATGCCATTCCACTTCCAAACACGTTTTTGTCACGGGCAGCCGGATCACCACAACACGTCTCACGCCGGAGCCTCGCCTGAGCCATGCCAAGAGCCGTTTAAATTAGGAAAAGTTTGTAAAAAACAAAAACAAACCCTCAAGCAGTGTCTTGGCTGGATTTCATCTCCCAAACACTTGGAGAGGGGGGAGGAAAAAAAAAAAATTAGGAAGTTTTTCAAGCTGTGCCCGGCCCCATCTTGATCTACAAGTTCTGTTTGACTTGAAAAGGTGCAGCACAAGGAGGTTTTGTAAGAGATAAAATGGGTGCAAGTCCTTGCCCTGAGCTGGCCCAGGAGCCAGTGCTGCTGGTCACAGCCCCACGGCCACTCAGGGGGCTCTGGGGCCACCCCAAGGGTCACCAGCTCCGTGCAGGGCCATGTCCCAGCCCCTGGGGTTATTTCTGAGCCAGCTGCTCCCCCTGAGTTTCAATCAGGTGCATCCAGGAGCGGCTCACGGAGGATTTTTACACCTTCCGAGGCAAACACATGGAAATTCCAAGCTCTGAGTAATTTTATTTTCTCCCTTTTTCCTTCCCTCTGCCGCTAGCAGAGCTCACCCCTCTGTGGGGAGACGCTCACGGAGCAGGACCGAGCTCCCCACCCTGCAGAACCCCCCTGACCGTGCTGGAGGAGCTGCAAACCAAAGAGGAAGGGACAGGAAATTTCAAGCTCCCGCTTCCAGAAGTGGCAGGTGACGCCGAGGCAGCAGCGGGGTCATTTCGGGAGCGGAGGAAAAACCCCAGGGTGGCCCTGGAGGAGAAAGTGGGAGCCTCTCCTGCACCCAGAAATGGGGAACAACCCCTGCACACCCCAAACCCACCTGCCAACCCCATCCCAGCGCTCTGCTGGGCTTCAAACCCACGGGGATGAAGGGGAAAAAAACCATTCCAGCTCTCCCTTCCTGAAATAAAGAGAATTTCCCCAAATCCTTCAGGCTCCCAAACCCCAGCACTGAGGGGAAAGGCAAGGAGCCATAAATGTGTATGAGTTATAAACCCAGGGACCTCCGGGCTTCTCCTCCCGCCTTTCCCCGGTGGGAAGAATGAGCCCGTTCCCCTTGCCCCCCACCTTGCTGCCACAAAGGCAATCCCAGCCCCACAACTCTCCCCCTCCGGCCCCGCTCCCCGCCGGACCGACAAGAAAAGAGAAAAAAAGGGTGGAGGGGGGGGTGAAAAAAAAAAAAAAGAAATAAAATCAAAGGACAGAAAAAACCCTGAAAGACGGAGCCCCCCGGCCCCTCCCCAGCCCCACAGCGAGACACAAACATCAGCAGACTCAAAGCATCCCCCGAGCCAGCGGCGGAAAAGAAAAGCTCCCGGGCTCTCCGGGCAGCAACTTCACAACTGAGTGCACTCGCATTCCTGCCGGGTTATTAGGAGAGAAAGGCCGAGGGCCCGAGGAGATATTTTAGCGTCACTTGATTTTATACATTGCACTGATTTTTTTTTCTTTGGTTGTTGTTGTTTTCCGAATTCTCCCTGCTCTTCCCTTACCAAAAGGGATGTAAAACCTGCGGCTGCCTGGTTTGCAGGCAGGACAGCGGGGCTGGACACGGCTTTTAGAGATATTTGGGATATTATCTGTTCTCCAGCCTCTTCCCCACCTCCCCCAGCAGCAACTTTAATCCGTTTTATTCCACCTCGCTCCGTTTGCTCAGCTTTTCCCCCCTCCTTCCCTGACCCCGCCAGGCGACGCATCCCGGGGTGCAGAGGTTGAGGGGGGGAATTTTCCACACTGATCTCGTTCTCCTGCCCTTTTCCCCCCCATCAAATCCAACTTTGTGCTGCTCGGCACTGCCACTTTGCATTTTAGATTTTTTACCTCCGGAGCGATGCTCGATCCGGCCGGGAACGTTCTCACCCCCGTCCCCACACTGAGAATCCCGTTAAAAAGGGGTTTTTGGGATGGGGGAGACCCACAAAAAACACACCCCCAAGAAATAATAAATTAAAATTACACATCAAAATAAATGGGGAGCAGCTCAAAGCAGCAGCTCCCAGCGTTATTTGGGAGCAGAGGGGTCCAGGATTTTCTCCACAGATCCCCCAGTCCCACACCACAAAGGGCAGGAGAAGCCAGAGCCTCCCAGGGCTCCAGAGCCCTGCCAGAGCTCCCTGGCTTGGCACAGAGAATTCTGCCCCTTCTCCCCCACGTTTTCCCATTTCCCAGCTCGATTTAAGCGACCTGAAGGAGTAAAAAAATTAAATTAAAAGGGGGAGAGCAGAGTAATTTTTCCAAACCTGATTATTTCCTACATCCACCCACCCGCTCGTGAAGCTTGCTCGATTTATTTTTGACGGATTTTTAAGGTGGGGTGGCAATTAAAAAAAAAAATCAAAAATCCTTAATTTAGATCCTTAATTTAGAGTGAAGGTTTTGGAAAACCCTGAGACTTGGGTGTGTTTTCATCGAGGATATGGGGAGGCATGAAAGGGAACACATCCCTGCCGACACCCGGGACCGGGTCACGCCGCCTGCGTGAGACACATGTTGGGTTGATTTAACATCAAATCCCTGCTCTCCACGGAACGTATTCCCCGTGTAAATTTTTAACACACCAGCAGAAATTTGTAAAAGTAAATCCTCCTTCTGGTTTGGGTTAAAAACAACCCAACCTTTTAATACAGAAACTAATAACAATTTTATTGTCTGCCCCACAGCTTTATGATGCTCGCGGAGAAGTGAGGTCTTAATCCGATGGAAGTTGGGGTGGAGGGTGGGAAAAGGAAAATCTTGGGGTATCAACTGATGGGGAGGGAAGAGTTGCCTGAAGCTGAGGAGCAATCCCAGGCAGGAATTCGGACACGAATTCCTCCAGCACTATATTAAGAGCAGCAGGAAAAAAAAAATAATAATAATCTCAACACAAGTTTTCCGAGCAGGCACTTCCCAACCACGACTCCCGGGAAAGTGGGGTTTGTGAATTATTCCTGCTTTCTCCTCAGCACATTTTTCATTTGTATTAAAAAGTGCACAGGAGGCAGAGAAGGGGAGACACACGGCCCTTGACTTTTTTTAAACGGGGAAAGAGAAACCAGCATCGCTCCCAAATGGAAAAAGAAAACCCAATTACGCTCCACTTGTTCTCTCCCATCCACACCTCCGAACGCGCCTGCCAACTCAAACCAGATTGCCTACACCCGAAGAAATATCCAGAGCCATCCGCGGCACTTCCCGAAGTGCCCTTTTCTCCCGGAGAGGGGGAGAGGGGAGAGCAGACAGAGGCGCGTTTGTTTATCCCACGGAGCGGGGAGAGGGAAGAATAGAAATCCCTGAACTTTGCCAGCGCCGGGAGAGCATCGCAACGACGGCGGATACCGGGTGGGAAGGGGATGTTGCTGGAGGCTGATCCAGGGCTCCGGGTGAGCCAGCACGCGCTGTCTGCCCGGGAATTTCAGAACTCCCAGAAGACGATGCTCCGTAATAAAAACTCTTCCCAAACACGTTATCCCTGCCGGTGCCATCAGCAGCCGCTGCCGGCAGCGTCCCCACCGAGAGCTCCCGCGGCACCGGGAATTGCGTCCGGGTTCCAGAGACCCCCCCCAAAATCCTCGGAAAAGCCTCCCCAACCTTTCTCCCCGTCCAAACAAAGGCGCATGGAACCCCCGCAAACTTTACAAGCGGGTGAAACCCAGGCGCGGGCGAGCCGCGGGGCAGCCGGCTGCCGCCAGCCCCTCCGGAATCCAAACCTGCGGGGCTTTCTCGGGAATATTCTCCAGCTCCATCCGAAGCCGTGCCTCGTCCTCCTCTCCCTCACCTTGCAGTCTGGGTTAGGGTTTTGGACACGGCGCTGGATTTTCCCAAGGCGCTGCGGGAGCGACGGCCGGGCTGGCTGCAGGTTGTCGGGGACGGCGGCGGCTGCTTCTCCCAGGAATTGCAAAACTTGGGGCAGACTTACGGATTTCTCTCCAAGGAGGGAATCACACCCCCCGGCCCAAGCAGCGGCGGGTCGCGGCTGAGTTAAAATGTGATGGAGGAGGGAAAACAGCGGGGTGGCGGGGGGGGGGAACCCACCCAAGCCCTCCAGCAGCCGGAATTAAACCAAAACTGCCGGAGAGAAAGGAAAAGATGGGGAGGAAATGGGAAGCACCAACAAAGGGAGAGCTGGGGCGGCTGCAGGGTAGGGGCGGCCGGGTTT
>VWZS01009936.1:14173-53952 GCA_013397075.1 Rhabdornis inornatus
CCCCCCCCACCACCCTGGATGGAGCCTCCTCCCTACCCCCCCTCACCTCGCAGTTCTTTGCCCTCCCCCCGCTGCGTTTTGCTCATTAATGCCTGCGCTAATTGGTTTCTGCCGCGTTCGGTCCCCGGCGCGCAGCGAAGATGTGGGCTTGGGGAAGGGGGGAGCGGCGGGGAACCTGAGGCACGGGGTTTTGGGGACACGGCTCCAGGCGCTCGGTGGGATCAGCGGATCGGCCCGGTGGGGAAAGAGCGCTCGGAATATCGAGTTCAGCGCGCGGGGCAGAGCCAGGACAGGGCGATTTAGAGATGGGAACAGCGAGAGGCTGAGCTGGTGCCACCAACACCCCCAACTGCGCTCTGTGACACCCCCTGTTACACCCCGACATCCCGTCCCACAGCAGGCCAGGGTCCCCAGAGCCCCTGGGGGAGCAGGGCTGTGTCAGGGTGCTGCACCCAAACGTCTGCAGAGAGGCCCCAAAACTCTGTGAGGAGGCTGGACCCAAACCTGCACCCAAATATTGCACCCAAACATTTTCAGAGAAGCTCCAAAACTCTGTGAGGAGGCTGGACCCAAACCTGCACCCAAATATTGCACCCAAACATCTGCAGAGAGGCCCCAAAACTCCATGAGGAGGCTGGACCCAATCCAGCACCCAGGTGCTGCTCCCAAACCCTCGCCCAGCGCTGGGGACACGGGTCAGGGTGACACAGCTGGAGCAGAGGAGGGACCAGCAGCATTCCAGCCTTGCCACTGGGGCTGGTTTGGGGCATTGGTTTGGGGGGTGAATTCCCACCTGCCTCAGGCACCTGCACAGGTTGGGAATGGATGATCCCACTCCCACATGGAGAAGTTTTCCAGAGCCAGTTACATCTTCATGGCACCAAAGAGTGGTCACTCTTCCCTTTTTTTTTAAATTCAAAAGTAGCTCTTTTGAATTTCCATTTTAAGGACAGCTAAAGTAGCTTTGAGAGGTGAAATTGGAATGAAAAGTATTTCAACCCACCTGGATTGTTTTCCCCCTATAATTTAATTTTTTACAAGAGGACTGTTGATGGTTGGTTTGGATTTTTTTTTTAATAATGTATTGAATGAAAAGTTAGGGAATTTCTGTGAGATGGGAAAGCTGGTTTTCTACAACTGCATTCTGATGGCCCTAGGAAACATCCCATTGGTTTTGTCCCTAAAAAACTTTCTTCATGGGGACAAACAGGACGAGGGCAAGCGCCAGGCTGGCTCCTGGGCTGTGCTGAGCCTGAAACCGAGGTCTTATCCCACCCCTGCTGGAGTCCTGGGATTCTCCAGAGGGCTTGGCTTGGTTTCAGCCCCCTCTGGAGCTCCCATCAGGGAGCCTCTGCTGCACCCATTTCTGCAGAACCTGCTCCTGCTGGAAGGAGCCCCAACATTCGTGGAAGAGGCGCCCAGGCCCCGTTTCTGGGAAGCGCCACAGCTCTGCTTCCTGCCAGCACCTCCTTTCGTGGGAGGACAGCGTTCCCTCTCCCCTGCCAGGAAACACCAGGGAGAGCCTCTCCTCCAGCCCCACATTCTGGGTGACCCCTGGGATCCAGGGCCAGGCTGGCCCAGCAGGGCTGGCTCTGATGTCCATGGGACACCTCCACCAGACCAGGCTGCTCCAAGTGCATCCAACCTGGCCTTGGGCGCTTCCAGGGATGGGGCAGCCACTTCCTCTCACTCCAGGCCCTTGTCCAAATCCCTTTCCAAATCCTCTTGTCCAAATCCCTTTCCAGCTCTCCTGGAGCACCTTTAGGTGTGAGGGGCTCTGAGGTCTCCCTGGAGCTGTCATTTCTCCAGGCTGAACATTCCCAGCTCTCCCAGTATGGCCGGGGAGTTGCAGCCCTTGGATCAATTAATCCAATGCATTCTGTGCTCAGGACCCACAGATTTGGGACACCCCACCCCATTTTAGGGGGTCCCCCCATGGGAAGTTCAGCAACTTCGACCCCCCCAGTTCAGCCCAGATCCCTCCATTGGATTCCAGACCTCGGGAAGTGCTGGAAGCTCCGAGACCTTTGTGAGTTACCCACCCACCCATCAGTCCATGCCAAACACAATGCCCACTTTTATTCCATCCCAAATTTTTCTGAACGGAAAACCAGATTTGAGTGACGAGCCTCGTCCAACCTGTGCTTGCCCTCCTTTCCCTGCATCAGAGGAGCCCCTTTGAAGACATCAAACACCATCAGAGCGGGAAGGAGCTGCACGAAAAGACGTGGGCAGCCTTCCACCGAGGGGAGTTTGTGAATCCAGCCTGGCCCCGAGATCCCTCTTTGTGTCAGCCTGGAAATGAGGCAGAGCAGGGAGGAGGGATCTGGGTGGGGAGACACGGATGGATCAGGGTCAGACAGGGTTGGAACAGCTCCTTCCCTGCTGGGGTTTGGTCTCTGAGGGACCACCTCGCTGCTGGGACACCAATGGGGACATCAAGGATGCTGCAGGGATGAGAAAATTCCCAGGAAGGTGCTGAGCTCCCAAAAGAGAGACACAGGGAAGAAGGGAAGGGAAAAAAACTTCATTTTGTTCTGCACCAGGTAAAGCCTCGGGTGTGGATCACCACCAAAGGATCCAGAGGTGGCAGGAGGGTTTGGAGCTCTGGGATGAAACATTTTGTGTGGATATAAAGCCCTGAGCCACATGGGCAGAGCCACAGTGGGGTGAGGGATCAGTCCCAAACCCTGAGTCCTTCAGCTCTTCCAGGAAAACTCCACCTTCCACCTCTTCCCAGCTCATCCTCACCCTCAGCATCTGCATTCCACCCCCAAACTCCCAGCTGTGGGAAATTGGTTTTCCTAACAAAGTTGGGGTTTTTTCCTCCTCCAGGGACTGTCTGATCTCGTAACCAGGATTTTGAAAGCCTTTAGAACCTGAAAATCTTCAGCCAAAGGACAGAGATCCCATGTTTGCTGGAATGGGAACAATCCCAGTTTGCTGTAGGGTTGACAGAAAGCTGAAGTCTTCCATGGAAAAGGTCAATTTGGATTTGTCCTGCATCCCACCCAAGGAAAAGCAGCTCTGAATCACCTCATGTGAAGCATCCTCATCCTTCCAGGAAAGTCCTCTCCAAGATGAATCCAAATGTTTGTCACAGGTTCTGAAGTAGATTTCTGGCAAATGAGGAGTAGAGAACATCTCCTTTGGTTTGTCTTTTTTCTTCTGTGGGAAGAGCAACTTCAGAAACAAAATCTGAATTTTCTGAATGTGCTCGCTTGAAAAATCAGTGTTTGGTGATGGGAAAGAGTCCCCCTGAACTCCTCTGCTTCCTGCCTTGTCTTGGATTCTCTCCCTCCTGCTTCCAAGGCAAAAGAAAGAAAAAAAGCACATGGAAATATGAGGAAGGAGAGAATTGGGGATGGGAAAATTGAGAGAACGAGGGAAGAAAGTTATTTTTTCCTTGCAGAACAGTGTTTTGGGGATGGTGTTGTGTGTTGACACAGCTAAACTCCAAACTCCCATCCCTTCCAAGGAGGAAATTTCCACTGATGAGCAGCAAATCTGCTTTTCCACCCCAATTACACCATCAACTTTCACCCCAGCACCGTGTGATGCCCAGCAGTGCCCACATCCCAGCCCTCTGCCTGCTCCCTCTCCTTCCTGAGGATCCAGGCCTGAACCCCCAGGGCTCATCCCATCCCCAAAAACTCTCCAGGACATCACCCATGGGAGCAGGACCAGCCCTTCCCGGGCTCATCCCATCCCCAAACACCCTCCAGGGCATCACCCACTGGAGCAGGGAGCAGGACCAGCCCTTCCTGGGGCACATCCCATCCCCAGAAACTCTCCAGGACATCACCCATGGGAGCAGGACCAGCACCATCACCAGTGGGGTCAGGGAGCAGGACCAGCCCTTCCTGGGGCTCATTCCATCCCCAAAAACTCTCCAGGGCATCACCCATGGGAGCAGGGAGCAGGACCAACCCTTCCCAGGACAATCCCACGGCTCTGGCTGCTGCACCCCTGGCCAGCACAGGGCTGGAGAGGTTGGGGGGTGCCCCGGAGCCCCCCCGAGGGTCAGTCTGGCCTGGCCACATCCCAGGCTGTGAGCACACGGAGCAATCCGGCTCTGCCCGGATGTGCTGGCGAGGCCGCGGCCGCTGCAGCTCTTGGACCCCGCTCGCCTCTTGCGTAAGGCCGAGGGATGATGCACCGAGTTCCTGGAAGTGATGAGAGGCTGCTGGCTCCCCGGGAAAGCCACAGGCTGCTGCCTGTCCGGGGGCTGGCACTGCTGCCCTGCTCCAGCCAGAGAGATCCCGAGACCCTCGGACGGAAATCCGAGTGATTCTCCCGGTGATTCCCCAGGCAGGGGGATCCCAACATCCCCAGAGCTGCACAGAGAGGGGATATCAAGGAAATAATCAGCAATTTGAGCTCAAGGGGGGTTTTGAGGGGGTTCTCACCACCTCACATCCCTGGCTGGTGGCTGTGCCGTGCCTCAGTTTCCCCCACTGCACACTGAGGGTTGGACTCAGCTGGGTTTTAGGGAGCTACAGGTAATGGATAAAGGAAGGAAATCCCCAGTGGCTGAGAGTGCTGCTCCCACTCAGGGACATGAGGATGTTCAGGGTGTTTGGGGAGTCCCCAGACAGTGCCCAAAGTCCCTCAGTGCCTGCACAGCCCCATTCCAGGAGAGGAAGGAGCTGCAGTGACGATCACCCAGCCCGGATGGAATTCCCGAACTCTGCCAAGCCCAGCTGTGCCACCAGCCCCTGGGCACGCAGGACACGTGGCTCCCCCGTCCCCAGCAGCACTTTTGCTGGATTTCCCTCCCCTCTCCTCTTGTTTTATCATTTCCCAGCTTTTCCAAGAGCGTTACTCATCGGAGCAGGACTCGGCTCCGGGCTGCTGCCGTGTTTGTCTGCGCTGTTCCCTCCCCTCCTTCAGGAGATGCTCGCTCGCACGTGGCGCTGCCGCCGGAGCCGTCACGGTGCCGGCCGGGAATTACTCACGGTGTAAGGTTGGAGGAAGGAGGGGGGAGGCCACATTCGCTGCTTTGTCTGCAGTTGTTCATTTCTCACCCTTTGATATATATATTTTTTTCGCCTCCTCTCTTTCTTCTCCTGCCAATGTTCTCTGTCCTGGCTCCCTGAGCTGCCTCCTGCTCGCTCTTAGGTTGGGGTTGGACAATCTGGCTGCAGCCCCGTGGGGTGTAAAATGTCCTTTGCTGCGCTGTCCCATGGTATCAGAGGGGTCCCCTCACACCTGTCTGGGAGAACCAGTCCCTCCCCTTCCACTCTGTCACTTCCACATTTGCCCATTTCTGCTCATTCTTGGCCCAAATTCCCCCTGTCTCAGCCACAATGTCCCCACATGTCACCAGACACCATGGCACCAACCAAACCCACCCTGCATCCCTCCCCAGACCTGGAGCTGTGACACCTCTGTGGGTTAGAGGAGAGGAAAAAAACACCCGGAAAACCCCAAATCCTTGCTCCAGGCTCTCCAGACGGAAGGGTCACTGTGGGAATTCCTGTCCTGGCAATGCCAGGGCACATCCCACTGCTCCCAGCACGAGCTTGGGAGGACTCAGCAGAAAAGCATTCGGGACACACGGTCCTTCCCCTGCTCCACACACACCCGCGGCAGATCAATGAATATTTTAACAAAGAAATATTTCATTAAAAGAGTTGATTGCTTAATGAACTGTCCCTGTGAGCCATCAAAATGCAATAGTTTTTTTTTTTTCTTCCCCTGCCTTTAACGAAGGCGAAGATTCATATCACGAAGAAGTGCCTTATCAAATTACCGTAATAGCTTGAGTAGAGCCAGCCCAGGGAGCGGCACGGGGAGCCCGGGGGCTGCTCCCACCAAAATTGGGTCTCCACGGCCCCCACAGATGTCACCGAGCATGGTGTGACCAGGGCAAGGTCCTTGTGTCCCTAAAAGAGAGCTTGGGGCTGTGGGAAGCAGGTTTGCTTCCCTTTGGGCTGCCAGGATTTGAAGGCAAAGACAATTCTCCATCCTTGTGATAAAGGGACATTGTGATAAAGGGACATTCAAAGGCGTTTCTGACATCCAAGGCCATGGATTGCACCAGGGCTCCAACCTCCTCTGCCTGGCTCTTGGAATCACAGAATCAGGGAAGGGCTTGGCTTGGAAGGGACCTCAAAGTTCCTCCAGTTCCAACCCCTTGGGTGATTAAAACAGAAAAGCATCCAAAAATGTAATCGCTGTCTCTTATCAACTCTGGGTGCTGTTTGTGAGCTCTGAGGAACCATCACTGCTGCTGCTGCTGCCCCAGGCAGCTCAGGGGCTCATCCTGCTCTCTCCTTTTGGAAGCTCCCACTGCTTTTCCTCTGGAAGTTTAATGAAAATGTCCCTGCTCATCGCAGGTTTCCTGACGGCTCCGCTCTCCAAGCTGCGGGCTGGGCATGGCTGGAGGGATCCGGTCATTAACAGGCGGGAAATGAACAATAACCTGACAAGAAACGACCAATTTTCCATCAATTAGAGCGAAGCCTCTTTTTGTCTTTTAGTAAAATTAAGTTTTGCTGACTGGTGATTACTTTGGGCTGATGACAATTCATTAACGTTTACACGGGGAGGATGCTAACGGCGAGGAGGAGAGTGGTGCTGGAGAAGCTGAAATGTGGGCTTGGAGAAGCTCTAGAGGTCAGGACAGGCCAGGGAAGGAGGGAAGCAGCCCCCAGAGCAGGGCAGCAGGAAGCCCTCCCTCCCCTCGCTGTGGGAGCACAAAAGTGCTTTGTTTGGGGCTGGAATTCTCCTTGTGCTGCTTCCCCCACCGGGGCTCTGGGGTTGAGGACACTGCAGCATCCCTGGGGCCAGCACCAGGCCAGGGTCCCTCAGAGCCACTCCTGGGAGCGTGGGGACAAGCTGGGCAGTGCAGCCTGTGCTGGCTGTGCCCTCGGGATGGCTCCTGGCCCTGCAGAGGTGCCACGGGTGGGGACAGGGTGGCAGCAGAGCTCTGAACTTGGCATGAGAGGGACCAGGGGTGGGCAGGCACAAAACCACCAGGGGAGTGACCAGCAGCACCCTGAACCACCCAAACCAGGCAAAATCAGCCCAAATTTCTGTTGGAGAGTGAAGGAGGAGTTGGTGCTGAGTGTGAATATTTGTGTATATATGGCCATGTGTGTGTGCAAGGCACAGGAGCCTTCAAAAATCAAGTTATTTCCTGGATCAGAGCTGCCTCTGCTGCTGGATCAGGCCTCTCTTCATCCAAGAATTCATCCCCAAATGCAAAGAAGTTTCTCAGGCTGCTGCTCCTCTTGCACACTCCTGGGGGTTGGATCCATCCACACCTGAGCAGGTTTGGGGGAAGAAACAGAAAACCTCCTTCCCACAGGAGCCACCTCAACCATCCTTTCCCCTTAAAAAAAAAAACCAAACTTCCTGGGGTGTTCCCAACCCCAAAAACTTCCACTTTTCTTGACTTATTTGCACAAGCTCCCCCAGTGGCTCCAAGTCTGGCACAGGAAGGGGAATGGGGCAGGGATTAGCTCATCCCGAGGGCGATTGGGAAAGCTCAGGGAGCGTTTACTGTAAGAGGCCTTTGATTCAGTTCGAGGGCTCTGGCAGTGGGATGGGGAATGTGTTGAATCAGAGACACAGCAGAGCCCTCCCTGCCCACACTCCAAGCTCCTGGGACATTTCCCCAAATCCCCATCCTGGATGGCCAGGCTTGAAGGATGCAAGGATTTAGCAGGGGAAAAAAAGGGTCAGGTTCTCATCAGGTTTTCTGTTTCTCCCCCTGAGTTCAGGAAGGGTGAAATTGCAGTGGATTTTTTACCAGGATGGGTAACACAGGCATGGTTGGCTCCCTGAGCTGTTTTGTCACTCTATTTATAACTTTATTTGGGAGGGGATTTCCACAAAACCCCATAAAAACTGGGGTTTCCCATCAAAAAGCTTTTCAAGTTCTTTCATGACCTTTGTTCAACAATGACCTAATTTCGCTCAAACTCTGGCACAGCCTATTCCAGAGGCGGGAGGAGAAGTGGCATTCAGAATTGGGTCAGTTTTCATTAAAAACGCTTCCGTTTACTAATAGTTTTTCACATGTCAGAAGGACTGGGATGGGCTCCAGACACCAGCTGCCCTTCTTCACTGGAGAAATGGGTTAATTTTCCTGGGAAATCATTGCTCAAGGACTTTCTGGATCTCAGTGAAGACCTTTCTCCTCCCAAAAGTTGGGATGGACGCAGTGTTTCTGTGGTGCCCCTTCCCGAGGCTCCTGGGGGGGTGTTGGGTGTGAGAATTCAGGTGGGATTGAGCTGATTAAAGCTGGGCTGCGATGGTTGTGCCCGTGTCACCTGTGTCACTCACCCTGGGTGTGCAGCACAAGCTGTGAGCTGCTCAGGGAATCCCAACTCCATCCAGGAGAAAAACTTGGGATGAAAATATGAGAGCAACGGGGAGGGTGGAAGATCCCATAGCCTGACCTAATTCAGAGCCTAATCCAAAGCCTGTCCTAATCGAGGGGAATCTGAACCGTCGAGTCTGATCCCCTCTAGCCCAGGGAAGCCGATGGAAAACGCGCTGGGATTCGGGAGCCCGGGAGCAGCTGCTGGGCAGCCACGGAGGCTCCCGGGGATGGAGCAGGGAGTGGGAAAGGATCGTGGCCTCGGGTCTGCTCCCACAGCGCTGGGAGCTGCCAAAATTCCCTTCTGGGATCCTTTTTGGAGGATGGATGCCCTCGGACTCTGAGAGTGAACCCCCTGAGAGCCGCGGGATGGGCGAAACCCGGCGGCGAAACCGGCACGAACCGGGCGAGCTGGGGAGGGAAGCAAAGCCAAGCCAAGAACCGGCGCTCGGACCCGCTCCCGGCTTCTCAAATGTGCAAATTATGCAGCCATTTCACGGGACACTTAGGAGTCAATTTGCAACGCGGCTCAGGGGGGAAATTGGGCACATAATTCCCCTGAACAATAACCGGAGCGGCCGCTTAATTTAACTCCGCGCCTGGACCTCGTTAGCGCGTGCCGAGGGGAGGATGCTGCGGGCGCCGCGGCCACGTGCGCGCATCCCCCTGGATCTTCCCTCGTCCCTGGATCCCCCCGGATCCCTCCGCGTCCCCAGGGCTCACAGCGATGCCCGGGGGCAGCGGGGGCTGGCTCGGGGGCTCGGCAGGTCCCAGGCCGGCTCGCACACGCTCCGGCAGCCCCGGCACAGTGGCAGCAGGCTGTTCTCATTACAGCCCAATGAGGCTGTTTACTCACCCAGCTGGAGACAGTTAGAGAGTGATAAATAATGAAAGAGAAAACATGATTTTCCCCTCTGTGGTTTCTATTTGTGTAACCATATGTCACAGCTCAATACGGCCGCAGGATTTTTTATTTTTTTTTGCTTTATTCAGGAAAGAGTTGATTTTTTTCCACAGTGCTGCGACTTTTTCCCCGACTTCTCTTTTTTCTTTCTTTCTTTTTTTTTTTTTTTCCCTCTGCAGCGACTGAAGTATTTCTGTTTGTTTTCTTGTGAAACTCGCTCGGACTCCGACTCCTTAAAGTCTGGCTTGTCCCAGGAACTGCGGAGGTTTGATAGGATTGTGCTCAGCTTCTTTTCAAATACCTGTCACGGGGCTGCGGGGAGAAGAACCAGCTGAGAGCAGCGTGGGGAGGGCTCGGCACCCCGGGCGAGCCGGGCCGAGCTCAGCCCGCATCTCCCTGGCTGGAGCAATTCCTCCGGGAGGATAAAACCCTCTGGAGCTCGGATGAGGGATAATGGGCTGGTTTTGTAGCTCTGAGTGTTTTGTGAGGGTAACAGAGCACCGCTGGTGGTGTTCGCAGGAGGGGAAACTGAGGCACTGTGTGCTCCAGGGGGCTCATCCAGGGCACTTTCGGCCCCCAGGCACCTGCGTGATCCATCCCGGAGCGTGCTTCGAGCTGGGGGAGGGAAGGATCTGAGGCAGCCTGAGAAGGAGACGAGCGAGGAGAGGCCGGGAGGGCTCCGGGAGCGCATCCCGCCCGTGCCCTGGGGAGGGCAGGTCCCTGCACGGCCCCTCTCCCTCCCCGCCAGGTACCGCACACCTTCCTGCAGCAATTATCCGCATCCCGCCCGCCGCCGTCTCTTCTCCTGCCATGCCCCCGCAGCTCTCGGGAGCTCCTGGCACGCTCCAGGGATGAGTTTCCCCTCTCAGCACTCCGGGCCAGGGGTGTGCGAGGTGGTTTTTTTTCGCCCCAGCAAGTTGGCCGGCTTCACAACATCCTCTTCCCGCAAGATCCATCGTTTTGGGAGGGCAATTACGGCAGTGACCTCATCCATGTCTGCGGCATGAGGTCACCAACGTTCGGGGAGCTGCGCCAGCCCGGTCCGAGCGGGTGTGCCCGGAGCTCGGCTCATCCCGATCCGGCTCTTGGCTCGCTCCACAGCCCCAGCCCAGCTCCCAGGAAACTCGCAATTAACCGTGGCAGAATTCCCAGGGGCCAAACCAGCTGTGGATGCGGCAGAAAAGAGCCCGAGTGGCGCCGAGCCCCAAAATCCGGACCCTGCCGTGGATTTGCTCCGTGGAATTCACCCCGGTGTGGAAATCACCTCCCAGCAATCCCACCCTGTCCTTGAGAGCGTTTTCCAAACGCTCCTGCAGCTCTGGCAGCCTCGGGGTGTGCCCATCCCCTGGGGAGCCTGGGCAGTGCCCAGCACCCTCTGGAGGAAGAAACTTTCCCTGATCTCCATCTTAAATCCTCCTGATGCAGCTCCAGCCGTTCCCTGGGTGCTGTCCCTGGTCACCTTTGTCCTGAAATGGCACCGAGTGTCTCCCTCACACAGAATTCCTGCAGTGATCCAGCCTTGGAGGCTCCAGGCCCTGTCCCCCGGTGTGGGAGCACAACGTGCTCACAATGTCTGATCCCTACAGCATCCCAAAGCCTTGGCTGTGTGTGAATTACCTCAATTAAACTCAGCAAACACACCTCCTCCCGGGGCTGATCCCTTTTCCAAATGTAGGGAAACCATTTCTCCCGAGGTTTTGTGTGCAGTAATCGCAGCCTGCGCACTCAGAGCCGTTCCCACCCCACTTCAGTGCCCACAGCTGCTCTGTGATGCTCTGCAGTGACAGCTTTGGGGACAGAATGGCTTTTCTGCACCCTTCAGGTCTCATTGAGGTCCCACCAATGAGGCTGTTGTCCCAAAGGTGCCCAAATTCACCCAAATGCAGGAAATGCAGCTGTTTTCCACACTGCAGCCACTCCCATCCCAGCAAAACCACCCCAGCTCGGAGTCTGAGCCATGTGCTGAGTGTTGAACACTTTGGTGTTGATGGATTTGTCCTTTTTAAAAGCAATTAACTGAGTGAAATCAGAATCTTCTTGCTTCAGGTCACAACAAGCTCTCACTGCAGGGCTGAGCTGCAGGTTGGGGGGAGATGGACCCTGCAGGTTCCCTGACCCCATTCCTGGCCCAGCAATTCCACAGCCCAAACCCTCTCCTCTCCTCCTGCTCCTGCTCCTCTCTCCCTGCCAGCACCACCAAATGAGGGCTGGGAATTGCTCACAGGTTAATTGGGGTTATTTCATATTAAAACCCCTTTTGCCTCTGGAAGCAAACCTGCAGGGCCCTGCTGGGTCTGACGTGTCCTTCCTGCCCCTCTCCCTGCACAGAGGGGGTTTGTGCCCTGGAAGGGAGCTGGGGATGTCCCCTCCTTCCCCCAGGTCACTGTCCTGGTGTGGGACATGTGGGTCACAAACCTCAAACCCTCCTGCCATGGGGTGAACCAGTGCAGGAGCCAGCCTGGAGACCAGGCTGATGGCACTGGGGGAATCCAAACCCTCTGGAGAAGATGGATCCTTTGTTTTTGATTAAAAGCCCATTGGAAATGCCTTTCCAAGCTCACTCCTGTGTCTGCAGCAGTTCATTAATGTGCCCACCTTTCCTGCCATAAACCCACAGATGCAGGCTGGGAAAATCCGAATTTTAGCTGATCCCAGATCAGCTGGGAGCTGGATCTGACACAAGTGCAGGGAATATCAAACCAGCTCCATCCTGGCAGCGCTTCTACCTGCAGATCCCTTGTCTCCAGGCCTCCAGCCATGGCTGTGCCAGGAAGCATCCAGGTTTTCCATGGCTTTTTTCCACTCCTGGCTGTGCAAACACCCGGCCCTGCTGCTCTCCAGCCCCTCCACTCACCCCCCCCCGGCAGTGCCTGGGTTAACAGGAGGCACTTGGATAGAAAAAAACCTTTTTTTATTTTTTATTGTAGCAGCAGATAGAGAGAAGAAAAAGCGTTGGGCTCATTTATCTGGCTCACAGTGTCGCTAATGCCCTCGGCTTGAGGCCAGCGTGAGAGATTGGGAGGTAAATCGGCCAAGTCATGCTGTACAAACATTTCAAAAAAGAAAGATATTTCCAGGCTCTCTCACAGGAATCCAGCCCTCCTCCTGCTGGGGGACTGCGGGATTTGGAGCCCACTGCACCTCTGTCTGTGGGTGTTCAAAAAGCAGAAATTCACCCAAAAGCAGTGCTGGAATTTGGCTGGGGATGCTCAAGGCCTGGCTCTCATGGAGCATCCCCAGGGATATTCTTGTCTGGGCAGTGGGCACAGTTGGATTTTTAAGTAATAATGGTTTTAAATTTCCCAGGGTCTCTGTATTTTCAACAATATACACTGAGATTTTTTTATTGCTTACAACATTTTAATGGATGGGTCCTTTGTTATTTATTAAAGGCCCATTGAAAATGTCTTTCCACTCTTGTTCCTGTTTCTGGAGCAGTTCATTAACATCCCCACCTTTCCTGCCATAAACCCACGGACTCAGGCTCATAAAATCCAAATATCTGCCAGTAAAGTCCCTGCACAGAGAATAAAACCCCACTCACTGCCCACATAAACCACGGGACAAGCTTTGTGCCACCACCTGTGACTGCAGCAAGGAGAGAGGGTGGCACTGCTGGGGTGTCCTGGGTGGGTGAAGGAGTGGGGACAGACCCCCCCTGAGACCTCACAACATTTTATTTCCCAGCTTGAAAGTCCCAAAGATTCTGTGTGTCTCACCAGGGGGTGAGTTTGGGGTGTTTTGGGGTGGGTACAACACCAGGAGCTGCCAGCTGCGATCCCACTCTGTTTTCCACCGGGGGAGTGGGGCAGGGTGGCAGAGCCCAGGCCGGGAGTGAGGAGCTCTTGTCCCTCCCGGAGCCCAGGGAACGCTGCCTGGGAGCTGCAGTTCAGCTTGGCTGGGTTTTATGGAGGAAACCTGCCTGAACAGGGAGCCTGTGACTCGCTTTTCCGGGCGCCCGGGGGCGGAGGTGTTTGGATCCGGGATTTGGGGCCACCCCGGCTCTGGAGGTGCAGAAATCCCGCAGCATTCCCGGCCCTGTGACGGGATGTGAGCGAGGAGAATTCAGCCTTTGGATTCTTTCCCTTTCCTTCCCCATCTCAGGGAGTCTGAGCAGGGTGAGCTCAGCCAGGAGCTCTGCTCCATCACCTGGGGTGTCTGCTCGTGTCACACAAACAGGGGACGCTCCCAGGGTGTCCCCCTGCAGTTTATCCCATGGGATGGGCCATGGGCACCTCTGTGGGTGTGTCACGGAGCGTCCCCAGCCTCCCGATCCATCGATGCTGGGTTGGGAAAAGGCTCCTGTGCCTCATTATCAAAAGGACCCGACAGCGAATTTGGCAACACAGAGCCCTGGGGGGAAGGTTTTACCTCCTGGGCACCAGTGCCAGCGGTGCCTTTTCCATTTTCCCTTTCCCATTTCCCCTTTCCCCTTTCCCCTTTCCCCTTTCCCTTTTCCCTTTCCCATTTCCCTTTTCCCTTTTCCCCTTTTCCCTTTTCCCTTTTCCCTTTTCCCTTTCCCCTTTCCCCTTTCCCCTTTCCCCTTTCCCCTTTTTTCTTTTCCCTTTTCCCTTTCCCCTTTTCCCCATTTCCCATTTCCTTTTCCCTGCCCATCCCGTGCTTTTTCCTGCCCCCTGGGATGGCCGGACCCCACATCCCCCACCTCCCGTTCCCGATCCCCGAGCATCCCCGGCCCCACAGCCCCGTCCCCGCCGGGACCCCCGCGCTTTGCTGGAGGGCACGGACTGAATCACCGAGCGCGGCAGGAATCTCCGAGTCCTCTTTAGCTGTCCCAGGAGGAGGCAGATCTGAGGGAAGGCAGCGCGGAAGATGCCTGCAGCAATGTCAGTGCTAGAACAGCCGGGCTGACAGGATTCAGAGCAGGGATTAAGGTTGGGATCAGGGATGCAGGGAAATGAAAAAAGGCTCTGCCTTTCAGGCGTGTCTCCGCTGTGTTTGTGCTCGTGTTTGCCGGGCAGGGACGAGCTCCAGGCTTTCAAAGGCTCCTGAAGAGGCTGGGGTTCACATCGGAGCTTCCTTTCCCATTCCCCCATTCCCCTTTTCCCTTTTCCTTTTTCCCTTTTCCGATTCCCATTCCCATTTCCCATTTCCCCTTTCCCCCTCCCTTCCCCTTCCCACTTTCCCTTTCCCATTTCCCTTCCCCATTCCCACTTTCCCTCTCCCTTCTCCTTCCCACTTCCCCTTCCCCTTTCCATTTCTCATTTCTCATTTCTCTTTTCTCCTTTCTCATTTCTCATTTCTCTTTTCTCCTTTCTCATTTCTCATTTCTCTTTTCTCCTTTCTCATTTCTCATTTCTCTTTTCTCCTTTCTCATTTCTCATTTCTCTTTTCTCCTTTCTCATTTCTCATTTCTCTTTTCTCCTTTCTCATTTCTC
The DNA here is from genome assembly GCA_013397075.1 of Rhabdornis inornatus. Taxonomy (NCBI): domain Eukaryota; kingdom Metazoa; phylum Chordata; class Aves; order Passeriformes; family Rhabdornithidae; genus Rhabdornis; species Rhabdornis inornatus. The sequence goes on from VWZS01009936.1 coordinate 28,806, forward strand.
ATTTCTCCTTTCTCATTTCCCCCTCCCACTTTCCCTTTCCCTTTCCCCTTTCCCATTTCCCATTTCCCCTTTAAATTAGCTTTTTTCAGGAGGAGGCAGTGGGGCCATCCTGCTGTCCCTGGAGCAGCCAGATCCAGGGAGAGCTGGGGCAGACCCAGCCCTGCCCCGTGGGAGGATGCAGGAGCATCCCTGGTTCTTCCCTCAACATCTCTGCCTTTTCCCAGGAGTTTCCAAAATGCCGATATTTCACTTCCTGACCGAACTATTCCCACTTTTGGCCCAGGGCATCCCTGCCTCCCTCCCGGGCTGGGACACTGAGGTGGTGACTGCAAACTCCAGCTGCAAATCCCTTTGCTCCAGGGTGGTTTTATTGCCCGGGGAAAAGCAGAGCAGCCGCCTCTCCCCGAGCTCCAGCACTGTGAAAAACCAGGATCGTGGGAGCCCCAAGGAGAGTGAGAAGGGAGCAGGAAAAGCCAGGCCAGTGGTGCAGCTCATCTAGGGGCAGGACACTGGGAGCTGTGGCAGGCAGGGAGCTCCTCAGTCCCCGTGGCTGCTGCCTGTGCCCTGCTGCTTCCACCGTGTCACCAAGGCCACTTGTCACCCTGTCACAACTTTGCCCTGCTCCCCCTGTCCCCAGAAAGGGGCTGCTGTTGGTTTGCACTGCAGCAATCCCAAATCCCCCTTCCCAAATCCTGCTCTGGGTCCTCCCCCCTCAGCTGCAGCCCCCAAAAAAGGGTTGGTGCTCCTGCATTTCTCCTGGGAGAGCTGGGGAAGAACGAGCCAGCCCCAGTGGGATGCTGGGGACAGCCAAACCTACCTAAAATTGCTTTTCCAGGGAGAAAAAGTCCCACCCTCCTCGGAGCAGGCTGCGAGTCCCTGGCTGGGCTGGGGGCTGAGCCACACCAGGAGCTGGAGGGGGGTCCTGGAGGGGGGTCCTGTGTGCCCCAGCCCCTCTCCCACTCTGATCTCACAGGGGGAAGGGCTTTGGGGTCTCTGTGGGGCAGAGGCAGTGCCTGGCCCCAAACCCTCTCCAGAGCCCGGCGGGGCAGCTTTAATCCCCAGGCTCTGCAGCCTCCAGGCATCGCTTCCAGTCAAAGCAAAGCTGCTGTCTCATCCCTCCAGCCCATTTCCCTGCCCTCCCAGCCTTTTTTCCCCTCTCTTATCTCCACACAGCCCATGAACTTTCTCCCAGTGCTGCCCACCCTTCTCCGGGCTCCTCTGCTCGCTTTGTTCCCTGTTTTCATCCCAAGCATCTCGAGGAGGCAAAGCCCCAAAATCCCTGGAGCTGCTGGAGACATCCTGATGGATTCCACACTCCAGCCTCCTTCTCCTCTCCACCACTCCACCACTCCACCTCTCTCATTCCAAAGCTCCCTCTTTTTCCTGCTGGAGATACAAAGGCACCAAGTTCTCCTCCCCATCCCTCTTCCCCCTTCTCCCCTCCCCTCAATTCATCCAACCCTCTCTTTTTTCCATGTGGTTTTTTTTTTTCCCTTCCTTCCTACCCCTCTCACCATTTATTATTTTTTTTTAATTTAAGTTTTTCTTTTAACTTTCAAGGTCACCACGGACAGACAATGCCACCAGTGCCTGTTTGATATGTGAGCGCTATTGGCGTCCATTGCCACGGTTTCCGTGGTAACACAGTAACCATTAATTTTCAATTAAAGTAGACAAAAAGCCCGATGACAGCTCCAGGTCTGCTGAAGATGTCAAGAATCCGTATTAATATACAGCAAGAGAGCATAATTGTGTGTCCATCTTCCCGAGCAACGAAAATGGAGGGATAATTACCAGCTAGAAAGCCACTCTGTAATTTTGTTCTTACTGTCACCACAACCCTACATATTAGCATAAATTAAAAGCAGGGTTTATTGTTACCAAAGTGCATTGATATTTCCAGCCTATTTTCTTCCTTTTAACTGTTTGTTGTTGATGGGTGGCTCTTGGACACTCCGTGGGTGAGCCCACGGGAGCATCCAGGATGCCAGGAAGGAAGGGATGGAGCTTTAGCTGTGCCACCCAGGTGGAAAGAAGGGAAGGGAGAAATCCCAGTTCCATGTGTGGCACTTTTCCATCCTCCACATCCATCAGGAGCTCCCTGGATCCCAACTTCTCCAGGCTGGGGGTTCTGTCCCATCCCACATCCTCGGGTTTCACCACGGAGCTGGAAGTGCTGCGAGTCCCCGGCTGCTGCACGCTCGGTGACAGCCGAGCTGAATTCATGAATTTAAGTGAATGGAAAAAAGTGGGTTCCTTGTATCATATCCAGGGAAATCTGTCCTTCAAACGGGAATTTAGTGTAATTACCCTTGAAGGAGCGATCCTCAGGCAGTCAGTCACAACACTGACCTGCTGCTGGGATCTGACAGGGAAATTACAGCCTGTGAGCTCAACACAAGGGCCTTCCTTCCTGGAATCCTTCCTTCCTTCCTTCCTTCCTTCCTGGAATCCTGGAATCCTTCCTTCCTGGAATCTTTCCTGGAATCCTTCCTTCCTTCCTGAAATCCTTCCTTCCTGGAATCCTTCCTTCCTTCCTGAAATTCTTCCTTCCTGGAATCCTTCCTGGAATCTTTCCTGGAATCCTTCCTGGAATCCTTCCTTCCTTCCTGGAATCCTTCCTGGAACCCTTCCTTCCTTCCTGAAACCCTTCCTTCTCTCCCTCCCTCCTTCCTTCCCATGAGATGCTGAGGTGTGAAGGGAGAAGTGGCGTCTCCAGTCCGTGCCTCCCACGGGGCTTCCCTTTGGCACAGAAGAGCTAATCCAGGGGTGGGAAGGGGCTGGAAAAGGAACTGAGAAGCTCCAAATTCCTGCTAAGGAAAGGAAATGGGTCAGGAGCGGGGATGGGAATGGCAAAGAGCAGGAGGGAGGTGGCCTTGCACAGGGGGCTGTCCCTGTCCCTGTGCTCCTGCAGGAACCGGAGCCACCACGAGCTCTGTGCTCACCCCCAGGACCTCACCAGTGTCACCCAGGTCCAAGGCTGAAGGTCAAAACTTCCTTCTGAAATAGAGAAACCTCTGCATTTCCTTCTCATAGACCAGGAGGGACTCTGTGATCCATTGGTTTGGTTCCACAGGGACCCAGGGGGTGAATTCCCACTGGAAAACCAATCCAAACATCCACCATTAAAGGAGGAGGGGGTCAGTCAGGATAAATTGCTAGAAAAACACAAAAATAGATCATTAAACATTCGATTTGTAAGGATGATGGGGAGGAGATGGGCTTGCCTGGATGCTGCATCCAAGGAATTCCCTCCTGCAAGGAGCAGCTCCAAAAAATTGTGTTTGAGCACGAGTCTGGGGTGAAAAGCAGTTTGGGTGCACTTGTGCCAAGGTGTGGGAGCCCAGGGCAGGGCTGTGGGGCACTGCCAGGTGCCAGCCCTGCCTGTCACCCATCCAGGGGACACCCAGCGACCTCAGGTAGTTCAAAGGCGAGCAGGAAATCAAGGATAAGAGGTTTGGAGATGCCCAAGGAGGAGCTGCGGGTGTTCGGTGTGTCCCAATGGCTCTGCTGTGTAAAAGGTGAGCTCAGGGACCAGCTGCTCCCACATTCCCAGCCTGGGAGGAGCAGGGAGGGGCTTCACCTGCACTTTTGGGATGGGAAAAGCTTGGTTTGGAATGCTCAAGAGCGATCACAGCCTTTCACAAGGTGTTAGAGGGAGGTGTCGATGTCACCTTGAGCCCCTGAGCATCCCCAAACTGGTCTGAAATGGGAACGTTCCTGTGGCAGGGCTAAAATGGGAACTTCCATAATTTCAGGATGCTTCCATAGCCAGGGGCGCTGAAGGGGCAGCTCAGGGAGTCGTGAGGGTAAATACAACAAAAACCTCTGGGTTTGGCCAAACTGACCCGTTCCTAAAGCAGGTCAGCTTGGGAATCTGTACAGGAACGAGGGAACAGGAGCAGGCTGGGAGCATCTCACTGCTCAGAAATGGGGGGCAGCTCTCCAGGGGTCTGTTTGGGGAACATTTAGTGCCTCTCACACCTCAAACATGACAACAGCTCTTTCCAAGCTCAAAGCAGAATCATCTGAGTTTCTGTAAACAAACCCCTCCTCCAGAGGGTTATTCTTTCAAACTCCAGTGTGTGATAATTAAAATAAAAGCTCTCTTCTCTTCTCTTCTCTTCTCTTCTCTTCTCTTCTCTTCTCTTCTCTTCTCTTCTCTTCTCTTCTCTTCGGGCCAGGGACACAGGGTTTTGGGGCTCAGGGACATTGGGATCAGTGACACTGGGATCAGTGATACGGGATTTCAGGGCTCAGGGACACTGGGATCAGGGAGGCTGGGATCAGTGACACGGGATTTCGGGGATCAGGGACACTGGAATCAGTGACACGGGATTTTGGGGCTCAGGGCCTCGGGGCTGTGGGGCTCAGGTGTTGCCTTTGACGCCCAGGTAACCCCAGGCTGCTGCACGGCCAAAGGCACCCAGGGCTGAGCTTCTCCTGCCTTTTTCTGGGATGTTCATCCCTCCTTCATCCCACCACAGCCTGGCCGAGGTGGGATCCCTCAGACCCATTTATCTCCCATTTATCTCCCATTTATCTCCCATTCATCCCCCATTTAGTGCCTGGCACGGCCATCCCACCTCCCCACCCTCCCCTGGAGGGGAACACCACTCCTCCCCAAGCCACCCCAAACCCCAACGAGCTGTGTCCCCAGCAGTGCCCCAGGGACCCTGAGACACCCAAAGCCCCCAAAACCACCCCAGCCCACGCAGGCAGAGCCAGCAAAGGGTCAAAAAGCTCCCAGCCCTCCTTCCCCCCCCTGGATATAAATACCAGCCTACCAGTCGACACAGAGTACATACATCTTAAACAAACACTTGGCCGGGCTGTTTATCTCCACAGCCTTTAAACAAACTCTTTCAAAGGTTTCTGCTGATATGAGAGATTTACTGAAAACCATTCGCCCTTCTTAAAAGCCTCTCAGTTTATGCTGCTCCGGGTGAAACGAACGGTGTTTGAGCCTGGAGTTTTCTGTCTTCTGACCGCATGTTTATCCGAGGGGCCACTGCTGGCTTTGATACGAGAGCAGCACGGACACAAATCTTTACGAGGGAAAATATAAAATAAACTCCCAAAGTCGGGGTGTGCGTGTGGCACGGGTGGAGGGGAGCAGGCAGGGAGGAGGGGAAGGAGGAGTTTTGTCCTTGGCAGGGTCACAGAATCCCAGAATCACCGAGGTTGGAAAAGCCCTCCAGGATCACCGAGTCCAGGCTGTGCCCGATCCCCACCTTGTCACCTCCAGACATTCATTGGACACCTCCAGGGATGGAGACTCCAAACGTCCCTGGGCAGCCTCTTCCAAAGCCTCACCACCCTTTCCATGGAGAAATTCTTCCTGGAACTCCAAGCTCAGCACATCTGCTCTGTGGCTTCAGCATTCCGAGTTCTTATCCCACCACATACCAAATTCCCACGGATTTTTTCATCCCAGTCTCCGATGTGGGGCCACCTGAAATCCTGTGTTTTCCTCAGCCCTGACCGAGAGCCAGCTCAGCATTGCATGGGTGTGTCACTGTCCATGGATGTCACTGTCCATGGATCGGCACTATCCACGGATTATCACTGCCCATGGATTGTCACTGTCCGTGGATGTATCAGTGTCCATGGATTGTCACTGTCTATGGATGTGTCACTGTCCATGGATTGGCAATATCCACAGATTATCACTGGCCATGGATTGTCACTGTCCATGGATGTATCAGTGTCCATGGATTGTCACTGTCCATGGATTATCACTGCCCATGGATTGTCACTGTCCATGGATTATAACTGTCCATGGATATATTAGTGTCCATGGATTGTCACTGTCGATGGGTGTGTCACTGTCCATGGGTGTGTCACTGTCCGTGGATGTCACTGTCCATGGATCGGCACTATCCACGGATTATCACTGCCCATGGATTGTCAGAGTCCATGGGTGTGTCAGTGTCCATGGATTGTCACTGTCCATGGATTGTCACTGTCCATGGGTGTGTCACTGTCCAAGGTTGTCACTGTCCATGGATGTGTCATTGTCCATGGATGTCACTGTCCATGGGTGTGTCACTGTCTATGGGTGTGTCACTGTCCATGGATTGTCACAGTCCACGGATTATCACTGTCCAAGGTTGTCACAGTCCATGGATGTGTCACTGTCCATGGATGTGTCACTGTCAATGGATGTGTCACTGTCACTCCAGGGTGTCACAGAGCAGGTTCCACTAAACACTGGGAACACTGAGTGACATTGAAGATACTGCCAGAGCAGTGAGGAGGAGGATGAGGGTGGGGATGAGGATAAGAATGAGGATGAGGATGAGGATGAGGATGAGGATGAGGATGAGGACGAGGACACACAGCCCAGACACTTTTCCCTGTCTTGGCGCATTTTCAGCCCCATTTCACAGGTTGGGATCCTGAGGCGGAGGAAATGATGAGCTCAGGCGCATTTTGGGAAGCAAATGGGAGGAATTGCAGCAGAGTTGAAGTGCGAGATGATCCTGCTTTGAGGAAGCTCTTTCTGACTCCAATATCATCTGGAGAAATGGGAGAGCAGACTGGAAGTGCTCGTGGAGGAGCTGAGCCATGCTCAGGGACAACATCTGCCCTCAGTGCTTGGAAATCACCCCTGGGGTGCCTGGGGCTCTCTGCCCCGCCCCAGGTTGTGCCCACAGCTCTCTTGGCAGCCCTGCCATAACTGCCAGGAAAACTTGGAACAAAGGCAATCCCTACCCCAAACACCCTGAATCTAGAAACAGGGTAAAATATAAAATATTCCTTTTCCAAGCAGTTTACACCCCTTGTCCAGTGTTTTCCCAGGCACCTTGAGGTGCTGCTGTGCTGTGCCGAGCAGGAATGTGCTCCCTGCTCCCCGCAGCCCTGCAGCATTACGTGTCATTCCTTGTTTACTGTCCTCCCTCGCTGATGACACACTCAGGCAGGGACCTGTTTGTTGTCACCGTGACACCCACGTCTGTAAACAAGGCGAGTTTACCCAGCCCTCAATCAGGGAGCTGTCGATGGCAGGGCCCCGCTTCCAACAGCTCCACAGCCTCGGGATGCCAAGCTCTGACTTCCAAATCCCGTCCCCTCGCTGTCCCTCGCTCAGCCAGAGGACGAGGAGCTGCTCTTGCATCACCAAAAACCAGCAAGCTCCGCTTCAGGCTCTGCAGGAGAAGTTTGCAACCAAGCTTGGGCTCCTGAAGGTTTTGTTTCCTTTTACTGCCATGTGAATATTTTCCTCCTCTGGGGCTCCCTGATCTCCCAGGGTTTTAGCAGGAACAAAGCCACGGGACAGGTTTCAGAGTTAACAGCAGCCACCACGAGACTCGTGACACAATTGCAAAAGCCGTGGCCACCCTGCCACACTCAGAGATGTGACCTTGCTGCCCTGCAAAGTGAGAGGCCCGTAAAGAAAACCCCGACAGATTTATCCCGGAGAGCCACTGCAGCATCGTGGCCTGGCTTTCCAGCGGTTTGGAGCGAGCTGGAGGCCCCACATGGGATTTGTGAATGCTGGCATTGATGGCACAGCTTTTCCATCCCTTCCCCGGCCCCTCCGCTCCGGGCTGGACAAGCTCAGAAACTTCTGGGTCTCTGGTGAGCCCAAGCTCTGGGGTTGTAGGGAGGAGGAGGAGGAGGATGGGGAGGAGAGTTCCCAGATGTGTCTGCATGTGGAAACAGGGCTGCTCAGGCCTCCCTGGAGTTCTGTGTGCTCTGCATTTAGGAGAAACCCGGCCAGAGAGCAAAGGTCGGGGCAGAAATGCCGGTATTTATTTATCCAGGAGAACTCTCAGAACAACACGTATTTGGGAGCCTTTCGAAACAACAGAACTCGCCCCACAGAGCTGCTAAACCAGTTTGGTGGCGACAGCCCTGCACACACACACTGGGCAGGAGCAGGGACACCGGGAGAGGCAGCTGGAACCAGAGCACCAGGTCCCAGCAGGGCACAGCATCCCAGCTCCCATCCCGGCGGGTTCTGGTCATTCCCAGGAATCCCCCCCAGCACAGGGAGGGGTCCCATTCCTGAGCTCTGGGCTGAGCAAAGCCCAAGCAAAGGTCTGACACTGGGGTGAGGGGCAGGATAAGCTCAGTTCCAGGTGTAAACCAAAGGGAAAAAAAGCAGAATGTTGTTTTCCCAGGGGGAAAACCTTGGAGTGTTGCCCCCAGGCTTTTCAGAGCTTGGATTTCTGGTGTTTGCTTTAATGGGGTGGTTGGTGTTTCCCCATAGGGATCCACAAGAGTGGGGTGCTCGGGATCTCTGTGCCAAACCCTGCCCCAAATCAGTGGCCACTTTTGAGAACTCATGGCCACGATGTGGAGCAGCCTCTGCGAGGGTCTGAGAGCAGAGCCCAGAGCGGGTCCAGGTGGCACCAGCCTGAAACTGTCCCTGATGTTATTTTACATTTGATTTTTTAGTGCTTTGACCAGAATGCCAATGACCACAGCAGGAGGGAGAAAGCAGGCACACCTCAGGCTCCCAGAAGTTTCTGGCAGCTGGGAGGGAAGGTGTTCATGACTAAAGGGTTTTCTCTGAAGCTCTCTCTGCTGTCTGGGTCCTGCAGGAGGATGGGATTTGCACCCACCCTGATGCTTTCCTGGCAGTGCTCACCTGGTGGTGCCTGGGTCACGTGGCTGCCTCGGTGGCATCTGGGCATCATCCTGGGTGCTGTTTCCCCTGGCTCCTGGGACAGCAAAATGCCCACAGTGGGCGATTTTTGGGTGATTTTTGGGCACTGAGTGAACCAACTCAAGCTGGGCATGGCAGTGTGGCCAATGGCCCTGCCTGAGCTGTGCCTACAAAAGCTCAGCTCAACCTTCTCTGTCATTTTTTGGGGGGGATCTTGCCTAAGAAATGAATGACCAACACCTCAACACCTCAGCCCAGGCAGAGCCTGGGAGGGAAAAAGAAATCCAGGCAAAATCTTTGACCCAAGCAGGGCGCAGCCACCTCTGCTCCCGCAGCGCCCAGGGGCTCAGCAGCTCATTTTCTGGATGCCCCCACCCTCCCCTTTGGGCTGCAGCCCCTGTGGGGGCTCCTGTGACACCCCCAGGGTCGCCACGAGGGCCAGCCTGTCCCCTGTCCCTTGTCCCCACGGGTGGTGGCAGCCCTGCTGCCGGCAGAACGGGGGCAGCGCCGCCGGGCCCCCGAGCGCGGAGCGAAGAGAAGCCTTTTTGTTCACATGTGTTGGCTCAGCTCAAATAACTCATCGGGGACCCGGGCTGCAGGCTGGAACGGGAAGAAACTCTCTCCAGATGAAAGGATGTCAGAAAATTGTATTTAGTCAACTGCGTGTGTGTGTTAGAAAGGGGCGGAGGGAGGAAGGGGCCGCGGAGGCTGTTACTGTGACTGACTTTCTGACTTCTTAACTTGTCAGCATATCCTAAAGTTAAAAATGCACATGCACACAGGCCTGCAGCCAAAGAGGCTGTCTAGCCGCAAATCCAGATGTGGGGGCCACTGCGCTCCCGCCAGCCCCGCTCTCCCTGAACCGACTTTCAGACTAAACAATTGTGACTTGGCTGTGAGAGCAGCGCAATTCCAGATGCTGCTTTCCTTGCACGTTGTTTTAATTGGGCTGGCAGGCGCAGGGGCTCTTTCAGTGAGAGCAAAGCTTCCCCACGGGACCGCAGCGTTTTGGCAGAGCTCCCACGCTGCTACCTTAAGAGAGAGAGAGAGGGGGAAGGAGAGGGAGAGGAGGGGAGGCAGGGAGGTGATGGTGGGGAGAAAAATTGCGAGCGGCTTTCCGAGGTGTTTACGGCCGGGAGCGGCCGCCGCGCCGCGGCTTTATCTGCTGGAATTCTCACCTGGTTTTCTGCTGGATTCCTTCGGGGGTTCCGCTTGTTTCGTGTCCCCCGTGGAAAAAACAAAACGCTCGGGACACAGGGATGTGCCAGGGTGTGGATTTGCAGGCTGGGGTCAGCAGGGCCAGGACAGGGCACAGCGGGCACTCAGGGTCTGCTCCTCATCCAGGGGCAGCATCCATGGAGGGTTTCCATGCTGGCCATTCCCATGGAATTCCCACAGGGATATTCCCCACCCATGCTGACCATTCCCACAGGGATATTCCCCACCCATGCTGACCATTCCCACAGGGATAGTCTCTATCCATGCTGACCATTCCCACAGGGATATTCCCCATCCATGCTGGCCATTCCCACAGGGATATTCCCTATCCATGCTGGCCATTCCTATAGGGAAATTCCCTGTCCATTTTGACCACTCCCACAGGGATGTTCCCCATCTGTGTTGGCCATTCCCATGGCATTTCCATGAGAATATTCCCTATCCATTTTGGCCATTCCCACAGGGATATTCCCTATCCATGCTGGCCATTCCCATGGCATTCCCATAGGATATTCTCTATCCATGCTGACCATTCCCATGGAATTCCCATGGGGATATTCCCCATCTATGCCAACCATTCCCGTGGCATTTCCATAGGGATGTTCCCCATCCATTTTGGCCATTCCCATGGCATTCCCACAGGGATGTTCCCCCATCCCTTCCCAGATGTTCACAGTCACCATACCCACACTGGTCAGGGATCCAGGGGTTCACCTTCACCCCGTGCTGGCAGACTGGGACACTCTAAAAGTTTAAATCCCTGCAAATCCCATCCTAAGGAATGTTGGTGCTGAGGAAAAACCCCAAACTTGGGTGGGAACCCCCTTGTTTTGTCCTGCCCTGCTCTCCCAGCAGCAAACCCACCCCAAAGGGTTAAATCCGCCTTTTTGGGATCCCTTATCACCATCCCTGCTGCTCCTCCCCCTTCTCCCACAGCACACCCGAGGAGAGGCCTCCCCACTGCGCCCCTGCAGGTTATCCCAAAGGTCCCTGTGCCATAGGCTGAGACCCCAAATGTTCCTTTCCTCACCCTGCCAGGGGGTGAGACCCCAAATTCTCCTTTTCCTGCCCTACCATAGGGTGAGACCCTAAATGTTGCTTTCCTCACTCTGCCATAGGGTGAGACCCCAAATTCTCCTTCTCTCGCTCTGCTGTAGGGTCAGACCCCAAATTCTCCTTTCCTCACCCTACCAGTGGGTGAGACCCCAAACGCTCCTCTTCCCACTCTGCCACAGGGTGAGACCCCAAATTCTCCTCTACCCACCCTGCTAGGGCTTGATACCCCAAATGTTCCTTTCCTCACTCTGCTGTAGGGTGAGACCCCAAATTCTCCTCTCCCCACCCTGCAGGGGGGTGAGACCCCAAATTCTCCTCTCCCCACCGTACCAGTGGGTCAGACCCCAAATTCTCCTTTCCTCACCCAGCTGTGGAGTGACACCCCAAATGTTCCTTTCCTCACTCTGCTGTAGGGTGAGACCCCAAATTCTCCTCTCCCCACCAAGTTTTTTGTTTTTAGTCCCAAACACCTTCAGACCTGTCTGCAGGGGGGCCAGACCCCAAATTCTCCTCACCCAGCTGTTGTGTGAGACCCCAAATTCTCCTCTCCCCACCGTACCAGTGGGTCAGACCCCAAATTCTGCAGCCCAGCCCTGCCGGGGGTGCCAGCCCTGGCTCTGCCAGCTCTCAGTGACTCAACAGCACAATTTTAGCCTGGGCCGGGCTCCTGTCCCAAAGGCTCCCGAGCCAAGGGAGGCACAGCCACTGCTGGGATGGGATTTTAAGGCAGACTCTGGAAAAAAACCCTGGAGCCCCACGGGGAGCACGGGAGGGATGAGGGAAGCACAGAGCTGGAGCACCAAACCTGCTCCTGGCAGCCCCTGGCCATTTCCAAAACATTTGGGATGCTTAAAAAAAAAAAAAAAAAGTTTTTTGTTTTTCTGTTTTTGGAGGGGGTGATAAAATCCCAGGGAATTTGAAAAAAAATCCCAGGGAATGCTGCCTGGATGGGGGGAAGGGGTTGGGTACCTCGTCCATTCCTCTGGGATCTGCCCTCACCACTGTCCCCAAAATTGGGGCTCTGGGTTCCCCTTGGATGCTGGAAAAATTCCAGAAATTTCCTTCCAGGAAAGGCCAGTCCAGCGCTTCCAGGAGTGACAGGTACTTCCAATCCATGAAAAAAAATGTGATTTAAGGGTCGGGGGGCTCCAGCAATGCAAACAGAGCAAGGAACTGAAAATGCTGCCCCAACCCCAGCCCAGCTCCTGGGCTGAGTGCACTGGGAATGTTAAAAAATAATCAGGAAGGTTTTCTAGACAGAGAAAAAAAAAAAAGTCCCAAACACATCCTTGGCCTGCACCCTTACAAGTCCCTTAACTCATTTTCCCTCCCTGAATGGAGAGGGGAAATAGTGGGGTTTGGGTTTTTTTATTAAATTTTGGGGGGGTTGTTTGTTTGGTTTGTTTTCAGACCTTGGCCTCATTAATTTCCAAGCAAATTTTCCCCCCAATAAAAGGCAAACATGGAAAGAAAAACAAACTATTAGAAAAGAGAGGAGGGAGGAAATGTTATTTAAAAGGTTACCAGACCACATCATTTTCCAATGATATTATATACTCCCTGCAGTATCCAAAATATATATGGGACTGGGGCCAAGAATGTAGAAAAAAAAATGAAAAAAGGAGGAGAAGAAGGAAAAAAAAAAAGGAAGAAAAAACACCCAGCGTAGACACAACATCTGGACAGAGGCTGAACAAAACCTCCATTTATCACACTTAATCCTGCAATGAAGCAGTCAACAGTTTACTTCTGTTTTGCTAATTTAGCTGCTTTCATGCTTCCGAGGTGGAAAAGCCAAAGGAAAAGCTTGGAATTAAGTGTCACTTTGTGAAGCTCCTTCTCCTTTTGCTCTGTTTCAGGAAAGTTTTTTCTCCTTTAATTTTTTTTTTTGTTTTAATCCTGCTCTTTTATTAATTTCAGTTTACCTTCTCCGTCTGATTCCCCCCCTTTTCAATTTTTTTTATTTCTCATTTATTTCTTATTTCTTATTTCTTATTTCTTATTTCTTATTTCTTATTTCTTATTTCTTATTTCTTATTTCTTATTTTCTTATTACTTATTTCTTATGTCTTTTCTTTTTATCCTTTATCCTTTATCCTTTTTCCTTTTTCCTTTTATCCTTTTTCCTTTTATCCTTTTTTTTTCCTTTTTCCTTTTTCCTTTTTCCTTTTTCCTTTTTCCTTTTTCCTTTTTCCTTTTTCCTTTTTTCCTTTTATCCTTTTATCTTTTTCCTATTTTCTTTTTCCTTTTTCCCTTTTCCTTTTTCTTTTTTCCTTCTGGAAAATCTGGTGGCCCAGCACCCTGGGTGCCCACATGGGGAACCCCCTGAATTCTTTCCCAATTTTCACCCAACCTATCCCAAATCCCATAAAAGATCCAGCGCTGGTGGGATTTACATCCCTTCCCTTCCTCCCCACACATTCCCGTGCCTTTTTCTCCAGGAATAACTCAATTTTTCACGGAAAACCAAACCACACCAGAGTTGGGGATGCCCTTAATTCCCAAAAATCGGGAAATCCCGGGATGATCCAGACTCATCCTTTGCTCTGCGCGTTTTGGAGGAGCCTTAGGGCTGATCCCTCGTTTTTCCCTGGAGGAAAACTCCCATTCCCAGCAGAAAAATCCCATTTCCTGCCCTATTGCGGTGCAAATGTGCGGCCATGTGTTCGCCTGGAATTCCCGGCGCGAATTCCAGCGGCAGATTTCCCTGTCCTTGGGCGAGGCTCTTCCTTCCGACGAGCTCGGAAGCAGCCGCGGGTTTGTTTGGGGTCTGGTGATGAAAAACCCCAACCACAGCTCATCCCATCCCCCAGGAGCTCCAGGATCCCGAGCATTCCCATGGATTCCTCAGCCCAAACTGGAAAATTTTGCCCGCTGGAGATGTTTCACCCAAAAAAAATGAGGAATTTCGAGGCTCCCATGAGAAGGCTGGGTTGTTCCAGCTTTTATTTGTTTATTGAATAAAAATTAAATTTGATATTAAATTTATTAAAATTGAGGTGCAAAACCCCAATTTCTTGTTGAAATTTCCACTGCTGTGATGGGAGAAGAGGGGAAAAACCTCCCGGAAAATCCAGCTGGAGCAGGGAATTTGCCCATATTTAGCAAACACAATTCTCTGCTGCTCTTGGAGCTTCTTCAGCTTATTTTTGTTGTGTCAAGAGCAAAGGAGACAACAAACATCCCTCCTCGGAGGTTTAATTAATATTTGTTAAGACCAGACTAAGCAGCATCTCCGGAACTGCCTGGATGTGGAAGCAGCCCTGGGAATTTGGGGTTTTTTTGGGGCTGTCTGGTTCCCTGCACTTGATGTGGTTTTGTGTGTGAAAGGCTTGTCTCAAGACTTAAAACTGGTTTTTAGAAGAGAATTAATTAAATAATGAGCTGAGAGTTTTGAGATCAGCACAGAAAAAAAAAAGTCCTTGGAGGTGTGAAATGCCCAGAGGATTCCTGGTTTCTCCTGGAATCCCAATGTTCTGAGTGGCCACATTCCTTGTCTAGCACACACATCGATCCCAGATTAGATAAAGAGCTGTTTATCTAATTTTATCTAATCTAATCTAATCTAATCTAATCTAATCTAATCCAGCCTAGTTGAGAAGCAAAAAGAATGGATGGAGCTTGGAAAAACAGGAGTGGGAAGTTGCCAGGATGGGTGATAGCTCCAGCCTGGGGTGAATTCCATGAAAACACAACAAGAAGGAACAAATCCCGTTCCTGTGTGACCACGGGATCCCCTGCAGCCCTTTTGGGGTGGAAGGGCCGAGTGCAGGGCCAGGTGTGCAGCTATTTAGGATTTCCCAGATAACAGCGCAGCAATAGGATGGATTTTCCCAGCCTGTAGGAGGGCAGAGGGACACAACGTTCCCATTCCCATTCCTGTTCCCGTTCCCATCTTCATCCCCATTCCCATTCCCATCCCCATCCCCATTCCCATTCCCATTCCCATTCCCATTCCCATTCCCATTCCCATTCCCCTCCCCATCCCCATCCCCATTCCCATCCCCATCCCCGTTCCCGTTCCCGTTCCCATTCCCGCCATGGAGCTCCCGCTGCATTCCCGCTCCTCTCCAGTGCACATCCAGCCCATTCCAGGCCTGGTCCTCTGGGGTCACCTGTCTGTGCTCACTGCAGCTAAGGAGGCTGCAACAAACATTCCCAAACATTCCCAAACAACCATTCCTGCTCGCTGCCCCAGCCGGGGCCTTGGTGGCCCTTTTGGGGGCTCTTTTAGGGCGATGGGGTTTGGGGGATTTGGGATCAGCCTGGAGAGCCTTTGGATGGAGCCTGACCACAGCAGCCCCTTCCTGGGTTTCTCCAGGGGGGAGCTTGACCCCAATCCCTTTATGGCCTCACCCTGCAGCTCCAGGGGGTTGTGTCCCACAACTTCCTGCCCACATAATCAGTCAGTCCCTATCCTGGGGGCTTTTCCCCCCTCCACCCCACTCTTGGAGGGCTTTTCCCCCCCCAATCCCTCAATCCCCTTTTCACCCTCAATCCCTCATTCCCCTTTTCCTCCCCAATCCCTCAATCCCCTTTCCCCATCAATCCCTCATTCCCTNCCCATCATGGTTAATAAAGCCCCAGCAGCACCAGGAGCCGAGCTCTGCTGCCCAACCTCAGCTTCCCTTCCCGGGGGGCAGCCGGGGCCCCCCTGAAGTTTTCCAGCAGGGAAAGCCCCACACATCTGGCAGGAGCCGAGGAGGAGCAGCCAGGGAGGGCAGGAGGTGGCCGGAGAGGTCAGAGGGAGAGCAAACATCCCAACCCTGCCAGCACAGCTCCAGCTCCAGCACAAAGAGCCCCTTCTGGAAGTGGGGCTGAACCCTCGGGGGCTTTGGGGAGGGAATTTGGAACTGCCTGAGAGCAGCTCAGACCCTGAGGAAGTTTGGGAGCATCACTCCACGTGCTGGAGCACAAGGGATGCTCAGCTGATATCAGGAATCCCCAAATCCCAAATCCCAAATCCAGCCCTTTCCCTGCGTGGACAAGAAGGCTCAGAAAGGGGGTGTGTGACACTCCAGCAGAGCCAAGCCCTGTGCTCAGCTGGAAGCTCCTCTCTCGGTGCTGGGAAGGGAATTTGCTCCCGTGCTGCTCACCCAGCACTGCTGCAGGGAGCGGGGCTCGCTGGTATTTACCGAGGCCGAGGGGCTGCTGGGGCGAGCGCTGAGCAAACAGCTCCGAGCATCCCCGCCCGGAGAGCTCCTGGAACAAAGGAAACCTTCGCAGACACACAGAGGGGACAAAGAGCCACCCAAGTGCTCCCCCCAGGGCCACCTGTGGCAGGGACAGAGCTGGGGGATGCTCAGAGACTGAGCCCACGGTGGGCTCGGGGCCACCTTGCCGTGGGCTCAGGGGACCGGGCAGCCCTTGGTGAGATGCAGGGGGAAGGGAGGGAATGTTTCCGTGTGCCAGCTTTTCCCTGCACCCCCTTCCCTGCTGGGCTGGGCTGTACACACTCTGCACTCACCCAGAACCCCCAATTTTGCTGCTTTCTGCCCAAAAAAGAGCAAGAAGAGGCTCTGGCTCAGCCACTTTTGTGCATCAAACGCTGTGGTCCAGAGGGACACTCAGAGCCTGGGCAGGCTGGAGCATCCCTGAGGATCCCAGGCCTTCCCTCCTGAGCCTGGCTGTGGGTCTGGACAGAGTTCTGGCGGTCCCTGCCTCAAAGCTGCCTCTTTGGGGTTGTTGTCTGGTGCAGTTTTCTTTTTTTTCATATTTAATATTAATGGTAATGACTGTGGCAGGGAGATAATAAGCTCCCAGCCAGATTAGAAGGGGGTCGGCTCTTATCTGGGCCTGTTGAAGACTCATGTCTTTCACCTGCTCCTTTAATATCCCCCATCTTTCATTCCTACCGCCGAGCCCCCTCCCACTGTCCTAGAACAAAAGGGGTATTATTGTCCGGGGTCTTTTCAGGCTGGAGCCAGGAAGACCTCCTCCCTCCCCCAGCCGCTCCCCGAATGTGCAGCAGTTTGAAATGAGCCTTTTTCCTTCCCCGGCAGGAGATTAGCTCGGTTTGACAAGGCGGTGAACTTTAGGCAGGGTGAAATAGGGTCTCCTTGGGGAGCGCAGGCAGTTCAGCCCTGACTAATTCTGACAAAGAGAGGCACCGCAAAAAAAAAAAAAAAAAAAAAAAAAAAAAAAAAAAAAAAAAAAAAAAAAAAAGAAAAACAAGCGGAGAGCTGCAGAGGAGGCAGGAGAGGAGGGGGAAGGAGGGAATGCTGCAGGGGAGGAAGCAGGGATGGGAGGCCAGAGGGCACGTTCCCGAGTGGGGCTGGGCTGGAACTCCAGGCTTTGCTCCTTAGGTCCGGCCTTGGTGGAGGGAATCACCTCCCTGGGCAGCCCCAGGGTGAGCACAGCCAGGATTCACGGGGATCCTGCTGCTCCATGGCCGCTTTCTCCCTAAATCCCCTTTTTTTCTCATTTTAAACATGGAACCCTTCAGCCTGAGCACCTGTGGCAGCAACACCCCACAAAAAACACAACCAACACAAACCAAAGCCTTGAGCTGGCGTGGCCGAGGCAGAGGGTTTAAAAAAAAAAAACACCAACCCCAAACCCCACGGAGTGAAAAATTGGGATTTGAATGTAGATAAACCCAAGTGCTCCCATCTGAAACTGCTGCTCGTGCGTCAGAGGCCGGAGCTGGGCAAGGGACTCGTGGTGGTGACGTGCCCAGAGCGGAGGGTGTGGATGGAGCTGGAGTGACGTAGGTGAGGGATTAGAGGAGAGATTGGCAGAGGGAAAGGCAAACTGTTTCCTGTGGCTCATCCAGGGGTGTCTTCCATCACAAAAGGGCTTTGAAGTGATGCAGGGAAGGCTCTGGGTGACGGGATGTGACCTGCAGGGCTGGGAGGAACCAGGCTCTGTGTGTTCCCAGCGCTGGGGGCTGAGGAAAGGGAACCTTTCCTGCCTTTCCCTTCACCTGGGCCCTTCCCAAGCACAGCCCACGCAGGTGCTGATGGAGAATCCACTTGGGAATATCCTGTTTTTCCAGGCTGGTGCTCACAGGGAGTGAAGGCACCGTGTTCTTCTTCTGCAGCTGAGAAACTTTTCTGTTTCAGCAGGATTTGAAGTTGCAAATATTTGGTGAAAAGCCGTGTGCCAGCCTGCCCCAGCCTGCCCATAGACATGCACAAATATCAGATATATTTGGGATTATTTTTATATTATTGTAAGTATTTATGTCACTATATTTAGGATTATATTTGTCACGATAGCAGGTGTCTGACACAGGCCTTGCCATCCTGAAATTCCTCATCCAAGAGGAGAAGGGGAAGAAAATGCTGCACAGGAGAGGGCTGGCAGAGGCCAGCACAGACCCAGGGTTTAAAAATTTTTCTCACAAAGCCTTGGGTCCCACAGAAAGGGACTGTCACACTTGTCCCTGAGCACACCCGTGATCTGTCACTCAGGATGTTCCCATCGGAGCTCTGAGCCTGGCACAGGCTGCAGACAGCACTGCTGACACCCATTCCTGCCAAAATCCCCTCCTGGCAGCGCGCAGAGGGGTGTTCTCCTCACCCAGCACCAACCCTCCTGGCTGTCACCCCCTGTGTCCCCTCAGCACCGTGTCCTGCTGTGCCCCGAGCCCCGGTGTCCCTGCCCCTGTCCTGCAGGACATTTCCTGCCAGTGGCTCAGCAAACCCCTGAAATCTGCCTGTCCTGCCAGGAGATTCCTCCCTAATGCTCATTAAGCCGCTTGCAAATCCCCGGCTGAGCAGGGCTGCACAAGTTTAATAAAGCCAGAGACAGATGCCATCAATCACCTGGGCCCGCCACACATCTGGGGGAAATCCAGGGCCAGGCCTCCCCTTCCTTCTCCCCACCTTTGTGTCCCACAAGGACACAGCCCAGGAATTTCCAGGCAGCTCTGCTCCCATCCCAGGATTCCTGCCCTGTTCCCATCCCAGGATTCCTGCCCTGCTCCATCCCAGGATTCCTGCCCTGCTCCATCCCAGGATTCCTGCCCGGTTCCCATCCCAGGATTCCTGCCCTGCTCCATCCCAGGATTCCTGCCCTGTTCCCATCCTGGGATTCCTGCCTTGCTCCCATCCCAGGATTCCTGCCCTGCTCCATCCCGAGATTCCTGCCCTGCTCCCATCCTGGGATTCCTGCCCTGTTCCCATTCTGGGATTCCTGCCCTGTTCCCATTCTGGGATTCCTGCCCTGCTCCCATCCTGGGATTCCTGCCCTGCTTCATCCTGGGATTCCTGCCCTGCTCCCATTCTGGGATTCCTGCCCTGCTCCATCCTGGGATTCCTGCCCTGCTCCATCCCCGGATTCCTGCCCTGTTCCCATCCTGGGATTCCTGCCTTNTGCTCCATCCCAGTCCTGTCCTTGTTCCCCATCTCCCAAACCTTGGCGTTTAGCAGGAGCTGCTCTCTGGGCAGTGGGATTTCCATCCTGCTGTCCAACATTTTACCCTTTGGAAGCACCAGGAATGTCCCACAGGGGGATCTCAGCACCCCCATCCCAGTTTTACCAAGCAGGAGAGGGATGAGGATGAGGAGAGCAGGGAAGAGGCACAGGAGGCAGGGAGGAAGCAGGAGCTGGCACTTCACCCCTGCACCTTCCCATTGCTCTCTGATTTTTGGGATTGCTTCCTGCAGGGAAGCAGCAGGAACACGACCCCTCAGGAGGGCTCAGAGCTCAGATTTTTGGGTTCAATTCAGACCAGGACTCCTCATCTGGAACAAATTCACACCTTTCCCAGCAGATTCCATCAAGTGGGAGACAACATTTATGGAGCAGATGTTCCCTCTGGAGGAGGCAGAATCCCTCTGATCCCAGGATGCTGCATTTAGGGAATGCAACAGCCCCAATCCTCTGCTCTGCCTCGGGGACAGGAGAGCAGCTCCCATTTACTTGTTTTACAATCTCCTGCCCTTCTAAAATCAGTATTTAAAAGCAGAAGTTCATCATCTCCTCGTGGCTGAGGAGATGCAGCTCCCCCACAATCCGCTCCTCCAATTATTTTTTTTTTTTTTAAATTTTAAAAATTTTTTTATTTTTTAATTTTTATTTGCAGCCCTGATAGAAGGTGAGAAATGGGAGAAGACTGGGGAGTGTGGGCTGATTGATGACCCAAATTTGGTTTTTTTTGGGCAGAGCTCAGCTGTGTTCTGAGGGTGCCAAAGCTGTGTGGATGTCACAGAGTGCCACCTGCACTTGATGGATTTGGATTTTCCAGGAGGTGGGAGAGCCAGTGGGCATCGATTTTGGATGGACACCCTCAGCTGAGCTCATTCCTCCAGATCTCCAGGCTGAGCTGGTGCCACCAGGAGGACGTGGCCTCCTCCAGGTCCTTCCTGCTCCCAGGTGTGGGTGGTGGCACAGGCTGGGCAAGGAGAAGCTGCCTGGGGTGGGAAAAGTGGGAAAAGTGGTAAGAAGAGGATGTGGAGGCCCTCATGAGCCTAAAACCAGGCCAGGCCAGTGGCCAGACAGATGTGACCCCCAGGGAGCCCCAAGGCCACACTGAGGATGGCAAAGGCCACAAAGGGACAAGGAGAACGTCCCACTTGTGCCTCAGACCCGCCTGACAGCCACGAGCCCGCCTCTCTCACCACTTCCCCGGGAATTCCTGATGGGAATTCCTCTATTTGAGACCACAGGGAAACCAGGAAAAATAGCCCAGCAGGAGCCACTGCTTAGCTAAAGCCGCCTGCTAAATCGAGTGGTCTTTAAGGGTTTAGTGAGGCTCTTCCCCCTGTCCCCAGGGCTGGGGCTCTCCTGTCCCCTGGGTGTCACTCTGGGTGACAGACACACGGAGCTGGCAGCAGCACGGAGCTCTGGCTCCCACACAAAGCTTTGCCCAGCCCCGAACTCACAGCTCTGCTCGGTTTGGCAGAAGTCTGGATGTGTATTTATTAAAAAAAAAAAAGAGAAATAAAACAACAGCGAGATGGGAGGATTTGGTGCTCTGAGCTCTTGATGCTTCGGCACAAGGATGGGTTATGGATAATGCAGAGCTGTGGGATGGGAATAATGCACGGGGTTTACTCTGGGTTTGTCTCCAGCAGCCGCCCAGGGATCCAAAAATGTTGGATTTGAGCTGTTAAGAGCATCCAGCTGGGATGTCACAGCTCCTGGGTGCCTTTCCCAGCTCATGGAGGTGAATCTCAGGTTTCCCTGCAGAGGAAAATGAGGTGGTGGCTCTGAGTGTGGGGATGTGGGAGGGGACAGG
The DNA here is from genome assembly GCA_013397075.1 of Rhabdornis inornatus. Classification (NCBI taxonomy): domain Eukaryota; kingdom Metazoa; phylum Chordata; class Aves; order Passeriformes; family Rhabdornithidae; genus Rhabdornis; species Rhabdornis inornatus. Next base: position 49,883 of record VWZS01009936.1, read on the forward strand.
TGATGGGGCTGAGACCCTCCTGGGACATTAAATCCCTGCACACCACAGGTCCTGTGAAGGCCAAGCTCTTCCCTCAGCCCTGGGGATGGCTCAGGTGGGATGTGGGACAATCAGACCAAGGATGGTCCCCTGGCACATTCCAGGTGGATTTTGGAGTGCAAAGTTCTGCCTGAAGGTTGAGATGAGCAAAGTTGGGTTCGCGGCATTTTCGGGTATCGGGATGTGCTCACAGCCTGTGACCCTACAGGCTTCCCCTGACCCTTTGAGCCTCAGATGCAGCAGAGGAAGGTCCCTGGAGGCACGGGGAGGGCTGGATCCCGGGAAGGGCCGGGCTGATCCCGTCGGAGCCCAGCAATCCAGCCGGGCTGGGCTCCAAGCCCTGCATGTGGCATCGATTATCCACAGAGGCTTAGAGGGGCTTCTCCCACTGCCACTCACCCACCCCGCCCGTGGGGCAGCGGGCACGGCCCAGAGGTTTGCACAGCTGGAATAAATTGCAGGGAGGAGGAGGAGGAGGGGTTTGGGACAGACAAAAACCAACATTGAACTCAAGAGGGAAGAAAGACGGTATTAGGGGAGGTAATGGGGAAAATGTGTGTGAGACAGGGGGGATTTTATTTACACGCTGTTTGTTTGGGGTTGCCCACACACGGTGAGAGCTGGGCAGTGGCTGGGCTCCAAAATCCCAGCAGGAGCTTGGGCTTGGCCAGGGAAGAGAGGCAGAAAAAAGGAAAAAGGGAAAATGGAGCTTGGAGAGGTGGGGTTAGGAACAAACTTGTTTGGGAGGAGGAATTGAGGGGATGGAGGTCTCTGGGATTGCCTGTGGGACTGGACAGGGAAATCCCTGGACATTTGCTGTCCCCTCTGGAAAACCACTGAGGTTGGCCAGGCCTTGTGTTGCCCCATCAGCCTCTGTGACCACTCTGAGCATCCCTGGGGGGGGATAACACACCCCAGAGCCCCCCAGGGACAGGTTTTATCCTTCCCCCCTCTCCCCCTGCCCCATGCCATGAAATATTGGAATTAATATAATAACACACCTTAATAATATTATCCCTGGTCGAGTCCATAAAAGTCCCCTCTTGCATTACGGCATTTGAGAGACTATTAAGTTTTAAGGCCACGAGACCTCCGTGAAGGAGAGGAGTCATTTCCATTTTTCCTCTCTTCTGAGGGCACTGGGGTTTATGGGACAGTCAGGAACTGGGATTGATGAGCCCCACGTCCACTGGGAGGGCAGGGCCTGGACTGGGGGTCACTGGGGTCCCAGGATTGGGGTTCCAGGGTCCCAGGACTGGCGGTCACTGGGGTCCCAGGATTGGGGTTCCAGGGTCCCAGCGTGTCCCCAGGGATGGGGCTTCCAAAAAAATGATCTTGGATTGGCTGATGCTGTTTTCTGGCACCTGGTTCTTCCCAAATCCCAAGTTTTCTTGCAGAGAGGGGTATTTAGGGAGAAATGAGGTGGTGACTGTGACATGGAGCAGGTGACAGGGCTGAGACCCTCCTGGGCAGCGGAATCCCTGCACATCACGGACAGCAGGAGCATGGCTGTGCTTGCAGACAGGCTGGAAAATCCATAATTTTGCAGCAAAACGGGGACAATGACAGCATCAGCACAGCCTGGGGACCGTCCTGTGAAATATCCTTTTCTTTTTTTCCTTTTTTTCCTTTTTCCCTTTTTTCCCTTTTTTTCTCTTTTTTCCCCTTTTTTTTCCTTTTTTTCCCTTTTTTCCATTTTTTCCATTTTTTCTCTTTTTTTCCCTTTTTTTCCTTTTTTTCACTTTTTTCCTTTTTTTCCTTTTCCCTTTTCCTTTTCCTTTTCCCTTTTCCTTTTCTTTTCTTGTCTGCTCAGCCTCACCTGGCAGTAAAATCCCAACAGGACCAAAATGCCAGGATCTGATCCTTGTGGGGCCAGGAGGAGCTGTGGGTGACAGTGGGGGTGACACAGTGGGGGTGACATAATGGAGGTGACACCGGGGTGGCACCAGTTCACTTGGAAAATGTGGGCAGGGAGAGAAGGGTGCAGAGCTGAACATGTGAGGGTTTGGGGGCTCCTTCCTGACTTGTGAGAGCTGCAGGAATTTCAGGGATTGTCCCCGAGGAGCAGTGAGGGGTCACAGCCCAAACCTGATGTCACAAGGAGGGGACAGGAGGACCTTCTGTGAAAAAATTGAGATGAGAGGCTCAGATGAGTGGGAAGAACCCTCAGTGAGGCAAAGCGAGAAGGGAACCACAGATTGATGGCAGGAGAGGAGAATGTAAGAATTCCTTGCCTTTATCAGGAATTTTGCGCTGGTTTTGGGCAGCTGGATCCATTCTGATTCACAGATTTCTGCCTCGATGGAGGCAGCAGAGCTGTTTGTGATTTACCCTGAGTTCAGGGCTCTGATTCCCCATTTTAAATCCATCCCATCCCAATCCATGCAGGAACTCAGCGTCAGCTCTGGGATCTGAGAGTTCCAGCTCCTCACCTCTGTGTTGTGCTGCCAAAGAAGGGACTATTTCTTCTTTTTTTATTTCCTTCCGATCTATTTTTTTTTCCTAAAGCACAATTTCACAAAGCAAAACCAAAGCAATTCCACCCAAACCAAATAAAATCCTTTCACTGGCCAAGACGACTTTGGGAATGGAACCACTGCGGGCTCAGAAAAGCAGCAGGCCAATTAAAAAAGCAAAAACCCTTTCCCATTTATTATTATGTAAAATCTCCTGCTCTTTAGGGCAATCTCATGATTATGAAGGGGTCAGGGGAGCTGATTTATGATTAGAGAGCTCTTGGCATTGGCAATATTGTATATGTTTTAATTTTGAACCTTAATAATCCATCCAACGTGCAGCACTTGATCGTGACACTCATTTCTCACTTAGCTTTTTGCCAGGCACCTTCACCTCCTTTCCAAACCTCTTCCCTGTGCCAAATCCAACTTTTCCCTCTTCAATCAACCTCCCCAAAACCCCCAGGGTGGGTCCCTTGTCACCATCCAAGGTGACAAAGCTTCCTGCTCACACCAAGAGGGAGGTTTCTACTCAGAGGAAAGGAAAATCCGGTGTTGTACTGGATTTTTTTGGTGAATTCTTCCTTTGGAAGGGAAAAATAAATCCTGGCTTCTTTCCTGAACTCTTATGTGTAAAGACACCTTGGTTTTGCTCCTTGGTGTGGTTGCAGGTGATGCTCAGAAGCACCAAAAATGAGTTTTTGCTGAGGAAAACCCTTGGGTCACTGTGCCCAGCATGATTTGAGTCACAACCTGTGTCCAACGGGGAGGAAAAAAGGGGAATCAGGGCTGGTGGGTGAATTCTGAGCTGGGGAACCTCTCTCAGGGAGGATTCAGGAGGGTGAGCAGCTGGCTCAGGGGTCTGTCCTGCTCTGATTTCACAGGATTCCCACTCAAACCACCCCGAGTTTCCTGCTCAGAAGCACCAAAAATTAATTTCTGCTGAGCCACCACCTTAGGTCACTGTGCCCAACACATCTCGAATCACAACCTGTGCCCAGCAGGGTGAAAAAGGGGAATCAGGACCGGTGGGTGAATTCCACACTGGAATTGTTCAGGGAGGATCCAGGACGCTGCAAATCTGGTTCAGAGGCTCTGTCCCACTCTGATTTCACACCATTCCCACCCCAACAACCCCGAGTGCCCTGCCCAGGACACCCTCCCGGCCCCAGGGTTGTGTCCCCTGTCCCTCTGCCATCCCGAGGTGTTTATTGAATTGTTTTCCCTGCTCCTGGTGGCGGCGTTTCCCTGCCATTAAACCCTGCCAGCCGCGCTCTGACTGGGTAATTTAAAGCTATAGTTAAATTATGACTTCTCTGAACCTGTTGTGGCACTGACGCATAACCCTAATTAAATGATCGCATCCATTCCAAAGCCAGTCTTTTCTCCCCTCAAACGTTAATTACAACATAAGAGGCTTTAATGGCTCGCCTCACCTCCAGCTCCTCGAAAGAAAGGTCATGCGATTAATTTTCGTCATTAATCTTTTCCCAATGTGGACATTGTGCTGTCACTGGAGCCTATTAAACCCCCTTTGTCCCCCTCCCCTTCTTCTGCCTCCTCCCCCCCTCGTTT
>VWZS01009936.1:71357-81538 GCA_013397075.1 Rhabdornis inornatus
CCCCCCCAAAATACACATATTTGTTTTGGGAGCGATGCCAAAGTTTCTGGAGATCAAAGTGAAAGCAGTGTCCAGAGATGGTGGAGACAATAAAAGGGAAGAAAGGGTGAGGAAAGGGAGGAAGAGCCGCGGGCTGAGCGGGGCAAGGCAGCGGTGAACGGGAAGCACCGGGAAGCACCGGGAGCTCCGGGAGCTCCGCAGGCCGGACCGTGCCCTCTGCTGGCGGCGGCCCGGGGGGATCGGGGGCATCGGGAAGAACGAGGGGAGCAAGAGGGAGCGGAGCTGGGGTAGCATCACACGCCACACTCCATCCTGCTGCATCCCATTCCCCCGCAATCCTCAGGGAATTCTCTCTCCAGGGGGTTTCCCTGCTTGTCGCGACCCCAGGAGGTGACAACGAGGGGTCGTGGCTCCTGTTTGTGTCCCCTGGTGCAGCACGGGCACAGCTGAGCCTGGGACAAGGAGCAGGGATAGGAGAGGAACCCAAAAGTGCAGCCCCAGGGTCTCCACACTGATGCCAGACTGGAGATTCCAGAATCATGGAACGGTTTCGGTGGGAAGGGACCTTAAAGCCCATCCAGTGCCACCCCTGCCGTGGGCAGGGACACCTTCCACTGGCCCACGTTAATCCAAGCCTTGTCCAGCCTGGCCTTGGACACTTCCAGGGATGGGAATGGACACTTTCCAGGGCCTTCCCACTCTCTCAGAGAGGAACCCCTTCCCAAAATCCCGTCCAACCCTGCCGCCTGGCAGGGGGAAGCCACTCCTCCTGTCCTGTCACTCCAGGGCTTTGTCCCCTCCCTGCTGCCACATTTGTACCCCAAACCCAAGGAAGCTTCCAGGGCAGCAAAGCAGAGTAAAGCTCCTTCCCCCTTCATGGACGCCTTTCTAGGGTGGGGAAAAAAATTGTCCCCAAAATCATCCCAGATGCTCAAGGAGACAGGAAGGATCCCCAAATGGAGCACTCGGCCCATACCTGAGTCACATCCATGGGTTCCAGCTGGAATTTGTTTTTTTCCTTCTTTCCTTCTTTCCTTATTCTATCCTCCCCATTTCCCCCCAGACTTCAACAAGCCTGAAACTCAAACCAACCAGAGTCCTGGAAATCACATTTCCAAAGCTTCTGCATCTGAGCCAAGAGAGGCCATAGATTTATCCCTCTTTTTGACACCAAAACAGCCCATGGGCCAACACTCGCTGGAAAACCAGGATGGATCCAGACCAAGCTGCCCTGTCCCCCTCCAACACCCAAACTCCAGATCCAACAGGTGATGGATTTGGGGTTCCAGGGCAGCGTTGGCAGAGACCTGGGGAACAGATGGGTCTTTCCTTGAGCTCCTCCACCTCCCTGGGGCTGGGCTTGGGCTCCTCCATCCCTGCACCGGGAATAATTCACACCCAATGGCTTTGAAGCCCTGTGGAAGAGGGATGAGAGCAGCACCCCTGTCACAGCTCAGCTCTCCCCCCTCAGCTCTGCCTTTAACTCCCTGCTTTAGATGCCCAGGGTGATGCGGGAGCTCTGCCTCACCTGGACGTGCTGAGCAGGCTCTTTCTGAGAAGAAAGAGCTGCAAACAACCCGAGCAGCAGGATTTGTCTGTGAACAAACTGTGAACTGCGACCGAGTTCGCTTTCAACCTCCAAATCCACCTCGAGCGCCGCGCGCCCGCTGCACATCGATCGCGCCCGGCAGAAAAAGGGAATATTTGTTTCAAGGGCTCACCAGCCATCCCCAAGACACTGGTTATTTGGTAACTTATTCTGTAAACATCCAGGCCTGGCTCACTCGGCTTGCACGAGGTATTTGCTCTCGGCTCTGTTTCCTTCAGGCTGGTTTTGAGCGCTGCCCGTCCAGCTCTGCTCAGGCTCAGCTGAGCCCAGCCAAGCAGGTTTTTGGGTAGGGGCAGAGGTTTGGGCCTGACTGCCTGATGGGAAGGAGGATTTAATCCTGGCCATCAGGAAATCACAGCTCCTGCCTCCCCCCACCTGAGGGAACAAGCTTAAAAATCCTGAAGAAAACCCAGTGTTTACTTTCTGGGTTTCACATTGCTCCAGTTCATATTTTTGAGCTTTATCTCAGCCACAAGGACAAGAAAATATTTTTTTTGCAAAAGAGGAAACAGACGAGATTTTCACATAACCACATGATTCCTGAGGCTTTAAACATCTCCAGATTTAGGAAGACTCACCAGAAAAATCCTAAGGATTGCTAAAACCTTGGGCTGCTTAGCTTGGCCACTCAGTGTGGCCCAGAACTGTGAGGAGCCCACACGGAGAGCTCTGAGCCCAGGTTTTACCCGAGACACAGGAGCTGTTTGCAGCTGGGGCTTTGCTGCTGGCTTGGGTCTTGGAAGGGCTGAAAAAATCTATTGCAGAATGCCAGTGAGCACTGGATTTGGGAAGAGCAGCCCACGAGGATTGAGGTGAATTGTCTGTGAGGTTTTCTTGAGCAGACAACGGGTCCCCGGGGAGCAGGTCAGGGCAGCCTTGCCCAGGTGGAGCTGGCCTGGGCTGCTCAGGTGGGAAATTCCTGCAGCTGGGATATTCTCCTGCAGCTGGAAAATTCTCCTGCAGCTAGATTCTCCTGCAGCTGGGATATTCCCCTGCACCTGAGATATTCTCCTGCAGCTAGGAGACTCTCCTGCAGCTGGGAAATTCTCCTGCAGCCGGGAGCATCTCCTGGCCTTTCCCAGCCTGAGCCTCCCTCCCTGGCCACTGCCGGTGGTGATGGAGAGCTGAGCACCGTGGGCACCGTTCCCTGCCACCTGCCAGGGCTGGTGCCAACCCCAGGGCCTGTGGGTGGCTCTGCAGCCCCGACAGTGCCAGGGGAGGATGAACTCCAGGGCAAAAGGCTCCTTGGCCCCCCGAGCCTGGCGCTGGATCCGCCTGTGTCTCGTCGATCGTGAGAGATAAGTGAATCCCCCGCGCCGTCTGACAGGCGGGGAGACATTAATAATTATGTACTATTTAAGGCTGATTGAAAATGAAGAGGTGGAGGTGTTGGGACAGATGTGGCAGTGCCAGATGGATTGTGATTAGATTAGCACCGTTCCATTTGACGGGATCTGAACCATGCTTTAATCATTTATTGTGAAAGCTCCGCTCCACGCGGGGCCCTCCCTGTTGCTCCACGTCTGTGACTTTGGATCACCCCTCTCCGAGATGTCCTGGCGTGAAACGTGTCGTGTTTACAGCCGGTATTTCCAGCCCCGAGCCCTCCCTCTGCCTCTCCTCTCCTTGTTTGTACAAAGCCTCCCGCGATTCCCGAGCGGAGCCTGTTCATCCCTGCCAGCGGATAAACAGCGGCTGAGCCTTGAGCTGAGAGCCCCTGCACGGCCTGAGTCACACCCCGGGCCACTCACACCCCAGGAAATGCTCAAAGCAGAGCTGGAGCTGCTCCTGGAGCTGCTCCTGGAGCAGATTTGTGCCCCTCTGCTGCCTCCAATTCCAGCGGATTCTGAGCACACCCACCCCGTCCATCCCGATGGGATTCTGGGAGGATCCCGATTCCAGGAGGATCCCAGACTGCTGGGACTGGTTAATCTGCACCAAATACACCCAAAAATACCTCTCCAGGCTGTGCCATCAGCTCCATGACAGAGGAATGCAGCAGTCCAGGAGGACAAGGGAAAAATGACATAAAATTCCAGTATCCACTTGAGATCCCTGGAGCAATAACGGGAGGCAGAAGAGGATTACCTGGGTAACTGGAAAGTAGCTCAAGACCCTCACTGGCAGTGTCATGCAATTTTAATTATCATAAGTGGTCCAGATCTCCATGGATGGAAAAAGTTATTATTGTTATTATTCCCTCCAAACGTGAGAGGTTTCAGTTAAACACACATCCGTGGCTATTAATCACGCCACGTTTACAATGCAGCCAAAGTAATTAGCCAAGAGTTAGACTGCAGGGATCACCTGAAAATTAAGAATAATGCATGGATTTGTTCTTCTTTCTGACACCAAAACAGCCCATGGGCCAACACTCGCTGGAAAACCAGGATGGATCCAGACCAAGCTGCCCTGTCCCCCTCCAACACCCAAACTCCAGATCCAACAGGTGATGGATTTGGGGCTCCAGGGCAGTGTTGGCAGAGACCTGGGGAACAGATGGGTCTTTCCTTGAGCTCCTCCACCAGGAATAAAACAGGGCCTCCCTGTAGCCCTCCAGAGAATCAGAGAATCCTGGAATGGTTTGGGTTGGAGGGACATTGAAGCTCATCCAGTCCCACCCTGCCATGGTTGGGGACACCTCCCACTGTCCCAGGGCGCTCCAACCTGGCCTTGGACATTCCCAGGGATCCAGGGGCAGCCACAGCTGCTCTGGGCACCCTCACAGGGAGGAATTCCTTCCCCAAATCCCATCTATCCCTGCCCTCTGGCAGTGGGAATCCATTCCCCTTTGTCCTGTCACTCCATCCCTTGGAAACCTCTCTCCACCTCCTCCCTTTGTACATTTTACTGTTCCCTGGGTGCCAGATTTGAGTTGTGCAGGGAATAGAAACCTTTGGGATCCCGAAATCCATCCTGCCTGCCTCCTGGAAGGGGTTTTTGGGTGGATGCTGCTGATCCCCATGCCCAGGGTGCAGCAGAGGTGGTTGGATGTCAGTGGGAGTGAGAGGCTGGGGAAGCAGGGCCAGATGAAAGGCAGACGAGCTGTGAGCTGTTATTATTCTGTCTAATAGAGTTTAAAATGCGAGCCCTCCTTTCTGGAGAGTGCAGCACAATCAAAACCACATTTCTGCTCCATGTGGGCACTTTTCCTGCGCTGACTTGTTTCCAAAACAGATGTGAATTCTTTGCGAGGGCTCCCGCCCCTCTCCTTAAAGAGGAGAAAATGTCATCTCTGCTGATGTGTGCAAACCCAAAAGGCCCACAAGAACTCCAAAATGCCATTTCCAAGTAGGTCAGGGGCTTGTGTGGCCCCATGTCCTACCCCAAACCTCAGCTGTTCCCACAAGTTTCCAAAATGGGTACAAAGAGGTCTCATAAGGAGGGAGAATGGGATAATTCATCCAGCTGATGGCCCCAGCCTCAGCCTGGTGCTGGTGCATGCCCCGAGGCACACCCACAGCTTGTTACGATCTCTCATGCAACTTCAGAAGCTTTGGGGTTTTTGGTGATGCTTTCTAGACTTCTTAACCCTGACCTCAAAACCTCAAAGTCTCTAGAAATTGCAAATCGCTGGGATTCCCTGCAGATCTACCTGTCACTTCCCAGAGTCTGGGGAGCACCAATCCTGCCCTGGAACACTCGGGTTTGGATAAAAAGGCTCCAAGGAGGGCGTGGAGCCTGAATCCTGCTTTGGGACATCTCCTGTGGTGCCCATGGATGGCTGCAAAGCATCACTGGAGCAGCCCTGAGGGGTTTGTGTGCACAAAAGTGCTGGAATTGGGTGGGTGAGAAACTGGGGGGATCTGGCTGGGACTGGCCAGCACTTTCCTTCCATCCTGGGAGCAGCCAAAACCTCCCTCTCACCATCTCCAGAGAGCCTGCGAGGGGTTTCTGTGAGGAAACAGCAAGTTCCCCTCTAAGGGACACTCCCTTCTCCCAGCCTGGCTGGTCTGGGAGGGATCCCTGGGATTGGGGTATCCCAAGGGCTGAGCAGCTCGGGGTCAGCAGCAGGCACGGAGATGCTGAGCACCAGGAGGAAGATCCTGCAGAGCTGGGACATCAGGGATGGAAAACACAGGAATGGAACACCCAGGAGGGACATGGGGACCTCCAAACCCCTGTGGGACAGGAAGGGCCTGGCTGGGGCAGCTCTCAATGGCTGCACCTTGTACTGCTGGGCTGCTCCTGTCCCTGTCCCTGCTCCTGTCCCCACTCCTGTCCCCGCTCCTGTCCCACTCCTGTCCCCTGTTCTGTCCCCACTCCTGTCTCCTGTCCTGTCCCACTCCTGTCCCCTCTCCTGTCCCTCTCCCTGCTCCACACCCGCCACTCTCTGGCGTCCAGCCCGGCCGCCGGCCCCGGCTCCCAGCGCTGCACTCCTGTTTACAGAAATGGGAATTTGCATGATGAAAATAACCTGGGACGGATTTTGATTTTTACTGCCCTTGGCAGAAGGCTCGGAAAAAACCGGTGCATAGTCAATTACTGGAATTTTTAAACACAAATAATATTTTATGTGATCAGCAGGCTGGCCCGGGGCCTGGGCACCGCGCTCCAACGGCAACCCTGAAAGGAACAAGCCATCAATTGTGCTGCCTGCACAGGAGCCCGTGGGCAGGTGCAGCCTGTGTTGACCTTAGCACACGCAGGCTCGCTTAACCCGTGAAGGATAGGCTGGGATTTGCAAGGCTCAGGTTTGGTCTGAGCTGGGAATTTCTCCCATCCCTCCCTTTTTCCGCCAGCACCCGCAGTGGTGGCGTGGCTGGACACGAGGGCGGGATGGACACACGAGGCTCCGGTGCTGCTCCCTGCTCTGGAGCCAGGCACGGCCCGTCTCTCCCCCGATGGAAATTCCCAAAGCTGGCGCTGGCAGAGAAGGGGTTAAGCAAAGCAGGGGCCCCTCGCTGTTCCCCCCAATCCCCCCCAATCCTGGCAGGCTCCCCAAACCAACAGCTCTGGGACCTCATTCCCAGAAACGCTCGAGCCGGGCAGGCGCGTTCCGGGAAGGACCTGCACGAGCCAGCAGGGCCCGAGCAGCGCAGGAACCTCCCTGGCAGCCAGAGCCCCTCCGGGACGTGTTCCTGGGATCAGGGGAATTAGGGGAATTACACTCCCCGTGCTCTGGGGCAGCCAGGCCCAGAGCTGTGTTTATCCATGGATCCCATCCCCGGAGAGAGAGAGCGACTGGGATGACTCAGGGAGGCAGAGCGATATTAATTCATTAATTTATCACAAATACTTTTTATTTTAAAGCGCCGGGCAGTGGAAGGGCTTTAAATTTCCAGGATTGCTGCCAGTTTCCTCCTTCTCTGCACAGTCCCCTTGGCAGAGGCCGGGCTGTGGGGTGAATTCAGCGTTCCTGCTTCCTGCAGATCCACGGTGGAACTGCCCCAGGGCACAGCCTGTGGCAGATCCGCTGGCAGAGGGACAAACCCTTGGCACAGCCCCCACTGCTGCCTTCAAACAGCTCCAGACAACCCCAGCGAGGATGAGGATGAGGAGGAGGAGAAGTGCCTGCCTGCTCTGCTCTGAAATAGTCTGGAAGGGGAAAAAAATTTTAAAAAAACAAAAAAAAAAGTGCTGTTGTTGTTGTTCCAGAGCCAAGGGGAAGAAAAATTCCTTCCCAGTTTAAGGATCTCTAACACCTGGGTAGAGTTTCACTTCTCTCAGCTGCCTGCTGCAGGCTTTGAGAGCTACTTCCTAATAACTCCGGGCTGCATCCAAAGCTCACTAAGTCAGCCGGATTCTTTCCATCCATCCAAGGCTGATCAGACTTTCTTGGATGATTGGGAATCATTTGACACCCCGAGTGTGCCCAGGGGAGCACGAGGCTGTTTTCAAGTGGCTCCTTGAATGACTTTTTCATGTGCACTGAGCTGGGGCACGAATTGGCTGCAGGGAAGCTCCCGGTGCGTTTCCATGTGCCTCTCCCAGCTGGAGGCTCACACGCAGCTCCTGCAGCTCCCTGCCCTTGGGAAGCCACTGCCAGCAGAGCAGGAGGAAGAGGATGAGGATGAGGAAGCTCTCTGCAGGCCAGGCCAGCTCTGTGCAGTCACTCTGAGCATCTGCTCAGAACAACCAGGCTGAACAATCTGGGATAGGGACAGCGAGGAGCAGATTCAGCCAGGCCAGGGGGGTCACCCAGCCCTTCCTGCAGCGCTTCCCTGCCTCCTGCCAGAGGGACCCCAGCCAAGGAACCTCCAGGAGCGGTGACACTTGGATGGGGAGGGTGGAGGAAGCTGCAGAGAGCTCAGGGCTGGCCTGTGTCATCCAGCTGTGTCACCTGTCTCCCCATCCTGCACGGCCACCACTGTCCCAGTCTCAGCCACCACTGCCTGAGCTGACAGGTGACACGGTTGGATGCTGTGCCACACCTGGTGACACTCAGGCCATGCCAACCCTGAGCTCTCTGCCCCTTCCTCCACCCACCCACACCCTCCCCATCCAAGTGTCACCGCTCCTGGAGGTTCCTTGGCTGGGGTCCCTCTGGCAGGAGGCAGGGAAGCGCTGCAGGAAGGGCTGGGTGACCCCCCTGGCCTGGCTGAATCTGCTCCTCGCTGTCCCTATGCCAGATTGTTCAGCCTGGGTGCTCCGAGCTGCTGAGCAGATGCTGTGGTGCCCCCAGCCAGGGCTGCATCTCATTAGGGGAAGAAATGAACCCTTTCAACAGTGGTCACAGGCTGGAAAAGCTTTGGGATCTGTCCAGAGCCTGGTGGTGGTCAGTGAGGGCCGGCTCTCCACCCATCAAAGAGGCTTTGGCTCCCAGAATTGCAACACAAGGCGAGCTTTGAGGGAGAACGGCTTCAGGCTGGGCTGGGAAAAACAGCTGGGAAGGGAGAAGGCTGGGACAGGTCACGGCCAGGCCTTGGCCACCCCCAGAGCCTCGGCAAAAGCCAGGGGGCTCCTTCCTGTGCAGTGCCCCAGCCTCGCTGGAGTGTCCCCAGCGCAAGGGAGGTGACAAAAATCCCTGTGTCTTAAACTGAAATCCACGATGATTTATGCAACCCAAGGGGTTGGCACCCAGCGCTGGGGGATTTGTCACCTGCACCAGCTGCGCTTGGCACGGGGACATCTGTCCGTGCTGTGTGTGACAGGAGTGTCACTGGGACTGTCACTGTGCCCTGCTGCCCACCGGAGCACCAGCGAGGTGCCACCTCTGCGGGCACCCTGCCACCCGTGTGTGTCCCCACGTGTCACCAGGGCGGCAGGGACAGCACCCGCAGCCCCCAAACTCGGCGTTCCCGGCCGCGGGGTTAAGTAAATACCTGCCTGCGAGCTGAGGAAATGAGTCAAGAAACATCGGGGGAGAAGAAACGCAGATCTCCGGAGAGACAAACTCCATGCACAGCCTGTCCTCAGCGTGCTCCCCCTCCCCTCCTCCCGGCCCTGCTCCTCATCCTCACAGGGACACGCACAAGGGAGCAAATCCCTGCGAGTTCCCTGCGTGCCCACCCGAGCCCTGCCCGCATTCCCCCGGCTCCATCCTCCGTGCCCAGGTGCTAGGAAGGGATGGCGCTTTCATCTGGGACGTGTCACGGCACGAGGAGTTCCCCGCTTCACCTGGGGAAATCCCAGAGCTGCGAGAACGTGCCCAGCTGATGCCAACCCTGCCGGGCTCCCTGGCAGCCCGGGGAGAGGCTTCGAGCCCCGTTTGAATGGCATCCAGAGGCTGCGGCTCCAAAAAATAAAACAAACAAAAAAACCCAAGAAAACCCCAGGCTGAGAATAAAACAAAACCGGCAATCACGCCTGATGGGAGAGGAATTGGGAATTGGATTCTGGCTTCCCCTCTGGCTCCCCCCTCCTCCCCCACTGCTGAGGGTGAATGCAGCTGCCTTCGTTTGGCTAATTGGCTCTGTCAATCAAGTGTCACTCAGGGGCTCAGGCGGCTCCTGCCCGGGTGAGGGGAGCTGAAACCCGAGGGTTGGGGCAGCTGAGGTGACCGAGGGGGCTCAGGGAGCTCTGAGACCCCACGAGGTGTGGGGGGAGTGGAGATGGAGCTGGTCTCCACCACTGTTCTGCTGCTTGATCCCAGGGAATTTGGTGCCTCAGTTTCCCTACAGGGACCGAGGTGACCAGAAGAACTCCAGCTGGTGGGAAACACAGAAATTCAGGCGTGGAAATCCCATGTTTGTCCAGCCACACGGACTGCAGGCTCGTTCTCTGTCCCGTGCAAGGTCACAGCAACAGGCACTTGGAAATCAGGGACCAGTCAAGAAGGAAAGTCCCTGTTTCTCCTGTGGGTGAGCGAGCAAAGGGTTAATCCGAGGCAGTCTTTTGGGAGGAGATGGCAAAGGCTGGCGGAGATCGCCTTTTGTGCCACAGGAAGGAGGAGGTTAAGCCGGAGGTGCCACCTGGGAGGCAGAGCCAGGTCTGAGGATGCTTTCCCAATTCCTCCACAGCTTTTCCTTCCCGTGCTCAGCTCCTGTGGGGCTGCACCCATCACCCCGAGCAGCACAGAAAGGGAAGGGAAAAAAGAAGGAAGGATTCCAGGAAGGAAGGAAGGAAGGAAGGAAAAGAGAGAAAGAAAGAAAGAGAGGAAGGAAGAAAGGAAGGAAGAGAGAGAGAGAGA
>VWZS01009936.1:82691-97786 GCA_013397075.1 Rhabdornis inornatus
CCACCCCTGCCACCATCCCTGCCACCACACTGCCACTACACTGCCACCATCCCTGCCACTATCCCTGCCATCACACTGCCACACCCCTGCCACCATCCCTGCCACATCCCTGCCACCGCAGCTCCAGGGGACACTCCCTTTCTTGTCCCGCCCCTGCCACCCCTCTCGGGCACCCGCAGCTCCCGGGCGTGTCCTTTGGAGGAGTCACCGAGCTCAGCTCGCTGCTTTTTGGAGCGCCTCATCCCCCTGCTTCTCTGTCTCATCCCTCTGCTTCCCCTCTCTCCAGGGTTGTTTTCCTCTCCTGAGTCTCACTCGGCAGCTCCTCGGGGATTTTCACCCCTGGGATGGGCACGGAGCGGTGCCCAGGGCACAAAGTGGGTGCTGGTGGGCAGGCAGGGATGTGCTCACAGGGAATTCTGTCCCCTCTCCCAGGAAAAGCTCGGCCATTCCCTTGCCTGAGGCTTCATCTTCCCCCCTCCCTCTTCCTCTTCCTCCTTTTTGCCCATTCCCCTTTTCCTTCCCCCTCCAGCTCCTCACACACCTGCCAGGCTCACAGAGCAACAGGTAACGAGGCCTCACGCCGGGAATGCTGAAGGAGGTGTTTTTTTTTTTTTTTCCAGGATCACTTTTTTCCACATCATCTGCAGAGCTGGTGTTTATTTGAAGTCTGTGGCCGGGTGGAATTTGTATCCCCGCAGTTCCTGTCCTTAATCACTGCTTTTTTTCACCTCTTCTGTTTTCTTTCCTCCCCTCCCATCCCGTTTACAAAGTGGATTTTGTCCTCGGGGTCACCGAGACAGCAGCAGGAGGGATCACGGTGGGATTGGGAGGGAAAGACCCCGGGAGAGAGGGAAGAGCTGAGCAGGGACAGGGACTCCAGAGGAGGATTCCTGGCAGGTCCCAGCTGGGATCCTGCAGCTCCCCAGCCCAGAGGATTGTTGGGATGGAGGGGCTGCTTTAATTGTCTTTTCCATGGGAATGATCCTCACTCCACTTAAAATCAGCACCATAAAATCCACCATGAAATCAAAGCAATGAACAGAGATAATTATGGAGAAGATGAGAACTCTTCCTCTTGCCTTAACAGGAGGGCATGGAGCGAGCCTGGACACCCCAGGAACAGACAAGCACCATGGGGTGATTTTACACCAAACCTTTGATTACTGCTGAGTTATCCCACAGGGAATCCCAGCAGGGAATCCCAACAGGGAACACAGCAGAATTCCCAGTGATTGAGGGGTTCTGAACCACCACCATCACAGCAGCCCCTGGAAAATCCAGGACAGCCCCTCCAAGCCTCACAGTCTCCACCAGGACACTCCAGGTGCCACCAAGGTGACAGCAGGGACGTGGCACAGCAGGGACAGAGAGGACAGAAGCTCCCACCTCCCACCTTGGGCTCCTGGCACGGCACATCCGCCTCCCAGTGCATCAAAGCAGGGAAAAGAAATGAAGATGGAGAGGATGCAGACACCCGGCCGCCTCAGGGGTTTGGGAGGTGAGATTTATGAGGCTCTGTCTTGCAGAAGCTTCCAGGGAAGGCAGGGAAAAAAAAAAAAGAGAGAGTGGGGAAAAAACTCCTCCTTCAGCTGGCTGGAAATCCGTGTTGCTGCTGAGAGCAGAGATCTGATCCTGCCACTCTGCACTCTGGAGGGTCTCCTCTCCCAGGATGTGGCAGAGTCCTTGGGAAGGGGCTGCTTTTGCTGCTCAGAGGGGCTCAGTGCCACGTCCCAGGCACAGGAAAGGATTTTCCTGGGGAAATCTCCCCCTCTCCTGCCTCGGGTGCTGTCCCTGGCAGGGGGGATGTCCTGAGGGGGACAGTCCCGGGGTCACACAGGCTCAGCCCTCCCCAGAGGGGACCGGCTGAATGCCCTGTGCCCTCCAGGGGCAGAAATCCATCCTGGAAGCTGAGGGCAGGAGAGGAGGAAGGGGATGGGATGATGGGGAGGTGAGGGCAGGGCTGAGTGTCCTGAATGTCCCTGCTCATTCCCTGGGGGTCCCAAATAATTCCCTGCGAGTTCCAAATCATTCCCTGGGAGTTCTAGCTCTCCCTGCTCATTCCCTGGGAGTCACAGCTCTCCCTGTTCATTTCCTGTATATCCCACCTCTCCCTGTTTATTCCCTGAGTCCCAACTGATTCCCTGTGAGTACCAGCTCTCCCTGCTCATTCCCTGTGAGTCCCAACATTCCCAGCTCACTCCCTGTGCACTCCAGCTCTCCCAGTTAATTCCCTGTGAGTCCCAGCTCATTCCCTGGTCACCCCAGCTCTCTCTGGTCATTCCCTGTGAGTCCCAACATTCCCAGCTCACTCCCTGTGCACTCCAGCTCTCCCTCTGAGTTCCCTGCAAGTCCCAACTCATTCCCTGTGAGTCCCAGCTCATTCCCTGTGCACCCCAGCTCTCCCAGTTAATTCCCTGGGAGTCCCAGCTCATTCCCTGTGAGTCCCAGCTCACTCCCTGTGTGTCCCAGCCCATTCCCTGTGAGTCCCAACTCAGTCCCTGGGAGTCCCAGCTCTCCCTGCTCATTCCCTGTGAGTCCCAGCTCATTCCCTGGGCATCCCAGCTCTCCCTGCTCATTCCCTGTGTGTCCCAGCTCACTCCCTGTGAGTCCCAGCCCATTCCCTGTGAGTCCCAGCTCACTCCCTGTGAGTCCCAGCCCATTCCCTGTGAGTCCCAGCTCACTCCCTGTGAGTCCCAGCTCTCCCTGCTCATTCCCCAGCTCACCAAGGGCTGAGCAGAGTGGAAGGAAGAAAGAGCAAAGCCCGGAAAACTCCTTCCCCATCATATTTACTGAACTGCTCTGAGTTATGACTGGAGGCCAAGATCTGGCTTCAGGCGATTGCCTAAATCATTTAGGAGCTGACAAGGCAGGGAGGGGGGAAAATGTTCTTGTAATTCTTCAGTCTGAGGTACATTAAGGAGCCATAAGCCATGTCGAGAGCTTGAATTACATTAGAGAGATTATCCTGTTACAGTTCATAATCCTGGATAATATAGCATCCCGCAGCACACCTGCCAAGGATAAATCTCACCCTGTAATGGGGCAGTCGTGACCCTGGCGCTCCCAGAGCCCTCCTGGCACGGAGCAGCAGCACCAGGCAGACGGGTGGAGTCAGCAGGGACAGCACAGAGCAAAAACAGCCTGGCAGAGGGGGCTGCACCCAGGGAAATTCATGGTTCTCCCTGGGCTGGGATGCTCTGGGATGCAGGTGTGGGATGGGAAGGATCCATGGGGATGGACACCTGAGGTCTGAGCTCCTCTGAGGGGCTTTGCCCCACTCCAAATCCTAGGGAGCAACAAGGGGAGCCTGGCAGGCAGGTGGAGAGCAGGATATTCCCCCCAAAAAGGGGATTTCTGGCACAGAGTGTTTTCCAGGTGGTTTTGAGGGAATGGGGAGAGACAGGGCTGAGTCCCAAAGGGATCAGGTAGAAAACCAGCTCTTGGAGCAGGGCCCAGCCCCTCTGGAAAAGGGGATCAGTGGCTGGAATTTGCAGCCTGGACACCCCAGGGGTGCTGGGTCTGGCAGGACAGTGCCTCTGAGCCCTTAACCTGTGAATGTGGATCTGTGCCAGGGCCTGCTGCTCCAAAGGGCATCCCAAGGGCATCCCAAAGGGCATCCAGAGAACACCCAAAGGGCATCCAAAGGGCATCCAGGGGCTGCAGGTCCATGGGATTTGGGGCACTCGGACCTCCAGCCCTGCTGCCTTTCTCCAGCATGGATAACACAGAACCATGGAACCCAGAATGGAACCCAGAACCCACCCTCTCCTCTCTGTGCCATAATCCTGCTGGAACCTTTTTCAGGAATCCCAGCAAGCTCCTGGGCTCCTCCATCTCCTCTCCAACTCCTTGGCTTCCCCCCTGTTTGTTCCCAGTCACCTCCCAGCCCAGTCCCACAGCCCTGGCTGAACAAACCCCCCTTGTTTCAGCTCTCCTCCAGTCCCAGCTCCTCCTGCACCCTCGAGTCCATCAATCCTGGCATTCCCTTGATGTGAAGTGACCATGCAAACATGACCAGGCAGCTCCAGCCTCTCCCTCTCCCAGCCCTCATTCCCCTGCACTGGGGACTGCCAACTGCTCCATTTCAGTCTCCCAACACATCCCAAGGGAAATTCCCAGGTAAATCCCACCTGCCCTCCATACTCAGAGCCCAAAACCTGCCCCAGCCCCAGCTCCAGGGTCTGCACAGTGTAAGGAATCCCTGCAGGGATTTGGGGTCTTCCATAAGGAATGAACCTCTCTATCCTGCAGGGGTTTGGGATATTTCCTAAGGAAGGAACTCCTCTATCCCTCAGGGATTTGGGATATTTCCTAAGGAAGGAACTCCTCTATCCCTCAGGGATTTGGGATATTCCCTAAGGAATGAGCCCCTCTGTCCTGTAGGGGTTTGCAGTTTTCCCTGAGGAATGAACCCCTCTATCCCTCGGAAATTTGGACTCCCCATAAGGAATGAACCCCTCTATCCTGCAGGATTTGGGTTATTCCCTAAGGAATGGACCCCTCTACCCTGCAGGAGTTTGAGGTCTCCCTTAAGGAATGAGCCTATCTATCCTGCAGGGGTTTGGGGTTTTCCCTAATGAAGGAACCCCTCTATCCCAAAGGGATTTGACGTCTCCCCTAAGGAATGATCCCTTGTATCCCAAAGGGATTTGGGGTATCCCTTAAGAAATGAACCCCTCTATCCCGCAGGGATTTGGGGTCTCCCCATAAGGAATGAGCCCCTCTATCCCACAGGGATTTGGGATCTCCCCATAAGGAATGAGCCCCTCTATCCCGCAGGGATTTGGGGTCTCCCCATAAGGAATGAGCCCCTCTATCCCGCAGGGATTTGGGGTCTCCTCATAAGGAATGAGCCCCTCTATCCCGCAGGTATTTGGGGTCTCCCCATAAGGAATGAACCCCTCTATCCCTCAGGGATTTGGGGTCTCCCCATAAGGAATGAACCCCTCTATCCCGCAGGGATTTGGGGTCTCCCCATAAGGAATGAACCCCTCTATCCCGCAGGGATTTGGGATCTCCCACGTGGCCCCGCCGGACACTTGACAGAGCCCGTTCTCTCAGGGCTGTGTGTTTTATTGAAGTGCTCTGAGATAAAGCCCTTTTATCCCGATAAGAGCCTGGTTGCCCTGGTTTCTTCCTCTGGCCTGAAGGCCATTCTTCTCCTCCCTCTTGTTTTTGACCTCAGGTTCAAGAGTGCCAGACCTCCCTGGTTTAGGGCAGACCTTGGCGGCCGCTGTGGGAAAAGGCAGGGCAAGGGTTGGGGAGGGCTCCAAAGGCTCAGGGAGCAGCTCCAAACCACGGGGGAAGCAGGAAGGGAAGGAACCCCAGAGCAGAGCACTCCTTCAAACCTCCCCTGCCCTCCCTTTTGTCTCCTTCCCTCCGTTTCTCCCTTTTATTCACCCCTCCATCCTTTCTCAGCCCTTCTCCCTCTCTCCCCTCCTTTCCCCCTTCTTCTCACCCTTGTTTTGCTTTCCTTGCCTTCCCTCCTTTCTCCCTCTCCCCCTTCCCCTGCGGCTTTGCCAACTGCCAGCAGATGACATCTCCTTTCATGTTTGGGGCTGAGCAGAGGCTCTGAATGTTCGTTTGATTCCGTTAAGATAATAGCTGGTTCACTGTCAGACGCAGACTGATCAGTTAAAACCTTAATCACTGCCTGTCTACTCACATGGCACTTATTTTTTAAGAGATTAATCCCCTAAGCACTGCACCAGCATACATTGAGCCTCAAAGAAAAGGGTGGGTTTTTATTATTATTATTTGATGCGCTTACTGTTTCTTTTTTTTTTTTCCTTTTTCTGGCTCTTTTTGGAAAAGACACCTCCTCCCCACCCCACCACCTTTTTGGAGGTGATGCTCCAAGGACACCTGACCTTTGCCCCCTGTCTGTGCCTGTCCCTCACACCGGGGAGGGAAGGAGGGAGGTCTTCCCTTCCCTTCCCTTCCCTTCCCTTCCCTTCCCTTCCCTTCCCTTCCCTTCCCAGGATGAGAGGAAAGGCACCAAATCCCCTCTGGTTTAATCCCCTCTGGTTTTACCCCCTCTTGAGCTTTCTTCCTCAAAANTCCCTTCCCTTCCCTTTTCCCTTTCCCTTTCCCTTTCCCTTTCCCTTTCCCTTTCCCTTTCCCTTTCCCTTTCCCTTTCCCAGCTCTGGATAAACATCAAAGCTGGCCAGGGAAGTTCCATGTCCACCTCGGACTGGGATTGAGGCAAAGCTGCTCTAAAGCAGCTGCCTTAGAAAGCTGCACCTCTGCAGGCAGGCTGAGCTGGCCCAGACATGGGACATCACCCCAGGGTGTCACCGTGGGTGCCACCACAGCCCCAGCTCTCCCAGCCACAGGGCAACCACGTCCCAAAACTGCTGCTGGCACTTCCAGCACCAACCAGTCCATCCTGGGATAACAGCACCAAACAAAACACTCCTGAGCCAGGGTTTAATTAATGCAGAGCAGCACATCACCCCAGCCCCTGCAGCTGGAGGAGGACACAGGACAATGGCACGGGGACACGGAGCTGAGTGCCCCGTTGTCTTGGGCTGCAGTGCAGGATGTGACCGGAGGCGTGTATTCCAAAACCAGCTGGGGCAGTGTTCTTTATCTTTCCCACAGCCCATCCTCCCTCCAGGAGGTATCTCCTGTTCATGGGCCATGGAGTCCCAGGGCATGGCTGATCAAATTCCATCATCCCATTGGGAGATGCTCCAGCCAGGGGGAGGAGCCAAGCATTTCCTCCCCGGATCAAATCTGACATTTGGAACACCAGAGCAGCCTTTTCCCACTGGATCCCAGAGGAAAACCAGAGCCTTGCACATCATCCCTGGAGCTTTGGAGGAAAACTGCACCTTCTCCAGGAGCACTGCTCCAACAGAAGCACATCTGTCACTGCAGGAGGATGCAGCCACCATGGAATGGGACTGCACCAACACCCTGCCTGACTGACGGGGGGCAGCTTGGATTCTCACTCTGCCTGTGCTTTGGGGTTGTTTTTTTGTAATACTGTATTTCTATTTTAATTTTCCTAATAAAGAACTGTTATTCCTATTCCTGTATCTTTGCCTGAGACCCCCTTAATTTCAAATTTATAATAATTTGGAGGGAGGGGGTTTACATTCTCCATTTTAAGAAGAGGCTCCTGCCTTTCCTGGCAGACTCCTGTCTTTCAAACCAAGACACCCGTGTGCAGCAGGGCAGCAGCAACGAGCGGCTCTGGGCAGCATTTAGCATTCCCAAATTTCCAATCATCCCACAGAGGCTCATCCTCAGCCCCACCTCCGAAGGGAGGGGAAAAGCTCCTTTGCCTCAGGTGAGGGCACCTCCCGCAGGTGAGGGCAGAGCTCTGTTTCCCAAATCATCCACAGCAGCTGCCAGGCAAGAGCATCTTTGAGGTCCCATTCCAAGCCCAACCATTCCAGGATTCTGTGATGCTCCTTCCCTCCTGCTGCGAGGCCCCAGGGCTGGCCTGGGGAGGGGGGTGTTTGTTTTACTGCTTCCAGCACCACAGAAACGAGGCAACATCTGAGTGCCGAAGGGTTGTGAAACTTTTCCTTCATGTTTGACTTGTGATCAAAGAAGGAAGAACAGCCACATTCCCGGGCTCGAGGTTTGCTTTCACACTTGTGAAGAAAGTTCCAGAAAAACCAATGTTCTATCACCTCCTCCTTAACATTTCCAGCCTCCAGTTGCTTGTGATGGCCATGAGCAATGAGAAATTCCTGCATCCCACCCACATCCCACCAGTTCCTGCATCAATCACTGATCCCTGCATCCTCCATCCCACCACATTCCCGAGTTCCCAGCGCTTGGATCTGCCTCTCCCTGAGCTCATGGCTCTATTTAAGTGTGGGGGGCTCAGACCCAGCTCAGGGGGTGCTGGGGGACCCCATCCCTCACTGTTCCCCCCACAGCAGCTCAGCCAGGGGCTGTTGTGCTCTCCCTGCAAAACTTCTTTCCCTGGCACAAATCAGCTCCCAGAGAGCCACTTCCAGCAGCTCCCCTGGGAACTCAGGCAGGGTTTTGCAGCCCCAACCCGTGCTGACACCTGGACAGAGCCCTCAATTCCCTGTCCTGCTCCTGACCCCACACCTGCAGCTCCAGCAGAGCAGCAGCAGCTCCTGGATGGAAAAGGAGGAATTGCTGGCAGCGAGTGGGGAATCAGGGTTTGGTAAAAGAAAATCGGGAGAGTGTGAAAGGGGTTTTGTCAGCTGCTCTTGGAGTTTCCTATCG
This sequence comes from Rhabdornis inornatus, assembly GCA_013397075.1. Classification (NCBI taxonomy): domain Eukaryota; kingdom Metazoa; phylum Chordata; class Aves; order Passeriformes; family Rhabdornithidae; genus Rhabdornis; species Rhabdornis inornatus. Next base: position 90,909 of record VWZS01009936.1, read on the forward strand.
AAACTGAAAATGGAGTGAGAGAACAGGCCCTGAGTGTATTTTGGCAATTTTTTGGTGAAGTAAAACAAAGCTGTCAGAAAGATCTGGACTTCTATAGAGAAGCAGAGTTCACCTGCAGGCCTTGTTCTGCTCATTCCCCGAGCGATTCCTGAGGAGTTGGAAAAAAAACAAAGAAAACAAAACCACGGAAATTGAAATAAATGATCCCCAGATTCACGGGGATGGAGTTTTAGGAAAGCTCACAGAGGAAAGGGGTGCAAAATTCTTCACTGCAAAGGGATAAAGCAACTTCAGACTAATGGAGATTAGGAAGAACCTCTCCCAAAGGATTGGTTATCCCTTAAATTAATGGGATCAGTGGTGTCACAGCCCTCAGCCCCAGGGTCCTGAGTCATTGCCTTAAGTGCTACAAGGGCAGAGCAGCCTGTCCTGGAGCAGCTGGGGCTGGGCACTCCTGGAGATTGAATGAGATCCTGTTATCCCATTGTTCTGTCCCAGAAATCCAGGTATCCTGACAGCTACGCCTTCCTCAGAGATCTCTGCTTTTTTAACACGAAACCTCGCAATTTTAGTCAGCTTTTATGACACCAAGGAAACAGTTATCCAATGGATTTGTTGTCATTTATTACTGGAGCTCTGGCTATACTTATTGCTCCACAGCAGCAGCTTTGTGGTGAGGGTTGATATTAATAAATAACAGTCAGGAATTAACAATTCCTTAATTATGGATGTGATCTCCTTTCCCTGCCTCACATCACTCCTGGGCTGAGGAGTGTGCTGAAGGAAATTGCTGCCAAGCTTCCCAGGGCTATGGAAGTGTTTGATTCCCACTGGAAATGCCAATGGCTCCAAGGCTTCAGCCTCAGAGCCCAAACCTGGCGTGGATTTGGGAATACAACAGCACTTCCTCAGGATTTCACCCTGAGATCCTTCCTTCTCTATCCCAGGACCTCAAAACCGTTTAAAAGCCTTGAAAATAAAACTGATGAAGAGAAGGGGTTGTTGCTGCTTCTCCAAGGGGCTCCAAGGCAAAGGGACATGAGGGAACCCCACAAAGTCCTGTTAATTTTTTTCTGAGATCCCAGTGCCTGCCCCTCATTCCCAACCCAGTGCTTTGACCTCCAGGACCATCCCTGCTCTCTCAGCAAATGGAAATGGGGCAGGCTGTGACAGATTGACCAGCAGAGCTTCCTGGATGGATTTCCCACAGATTGCTGCCGGGCCGTACAATGGAAACCGATAAATATCCCAGCGGGAAATATACGGCACCTCATCTCCCACTTGTGCCGTGGGGATCTTTCCAAAAGCCCTTTTCCCTCAGAGGGGATAAATCCTTCAGCCCAATCCTCTGCTGGGAAGCAGAGAAGGAGCAGCAAACCCCGTGACCCTGCCCGGAGTCAACAAGTGGTCAAGCAGAGGTCAAGGGGCCGAAACGGGGCCGAAAAGGGGATTTTGTGCCAGTCCCATCTGCTGGCAGAGCACCCCGAAGGTGCAGCAGGGCTCGGGCTCCAGGCATCGGCCGCTCCTTCCCCCAGACAGCAGCAATTATCATAATCAAGCAGTTGACTCCAATTACGCCGTCCTCTCCTCGCAGCCCGGGGATGGACACAGCCCAGGGAAAGTTCACAGCCGTGTCGCCTTTGCATATCTTAATCTGAAATGACAGGGTGTGACACGGGGGGCCGGTGACCCTGCCAGCCTTCAGCTGTTCGTGTGGCAACAATTTCCAGCCCCAAATTACTCCCAGGCAGGGCTTGATTGGAGGTTCAAGGCAGCAGGAGAGAGAAGCCATTTAGGGGACTGAAACATTCTTCACAGCCCTATTTAAATACAATTTACATTCCAGGCTCTGCTGTTGGTGCATTGTTAATTGCACCTTGTACCTCGGTTTATTTTGTACTTGAAGGGGGTTTTGCTTTGCTGTTGTTTTTCAAAGGCCTCCTTTGCCTGCTTTTTTCTCTTTTCCTAAGGGGCTGTTCTCAGAATATAGTTCCAGTTCCTGGAAGGGAAAATAGATTAGTGGATTTAAAGGCCAGAAGGGACAAACAGATCATCTCGGTGACCTCCTGCAGAAGACAGGCCAGGACATCTTGCTCAGTAATTCTTTTGTCTCCATTTGTCCAGACTTAACCCAATCCCCTGCAGTGACCAGAGCACCCCTTCCAGAAAGGCTGGCTCCATCCAAAGCCATGGAATCTCCAGGAATCACGGGAATCTCCAGGTCCTGGGGCAGCTCTTCCAGTGCAGCATCACCTGGAGCAGTCCCAGGGGGAGATGTGGAGAGTCCTGGGCTGCAGGGACAGCAGGGACAGCCTGGCTTGGTGGTGGCATCTCAAATCTGATCTGAAATCAGCTCCCTGCTGTGCTTGGTGCTGGGGAGAGGGGACAGAGCCAGCCAGGAATGCCACCAGCACGAAGGGACAAGGCAGGCAGGACAAAGCCAATTGTGGAACCAAGAGAAGCCTCATTTTCCAGCCTCATTTTCCAGCATTTCTGGGGCACTGCTGTGTTTTTTGCCTCACCTGAGGTTAATTCAATCCAAGTACGGACAGAAAATCCTACACAGCTCTATTTTGGGGGTGCAGGCATTTCTCTCTTCTCAGAACTGACCAGAGGCTGAATTCTAACCTGGTCCTAACAAAGCTAAAAGTCTTCCAAAATCCCTTTTCCTCAGCCATGCAGAAAGGGTGAGTGGAGAGATGGAAAATGGATTTGGAATTTCCCAACGTGGGTGGAATTTCAAACCTCAGCTCTGCTTGCAAAAGAAAAAAAAAACCAAAACCCAAACAAAACATCTATTGGGGAGCAGAGGGGTAAAACACTGCAGAACTTCCCACTCCTCTTTTTCCAACTTGTTCTGCTCTTGGGTTGGAAAAGCCAAAGTCTCTCCAAGTGCTCGGGATCATTTGTGACCCTGATTTCCCACGAGGACAAAAGCCAACTTTGGATCCTGGCAGCTGGAGCTGGGATCCAGGAATTCTTGCTTTGGGAATGCCCTGAGAGGTTCAAATGCAGTTTGCCAAGTTTGTTCAGTCTGGGGAAGAGAAGCTTCAGAGTGACCTGATTGTGCCTGGGGGAGCTGACAGGAACGATGGAGAGGGAATATTTACAAGGGATGGAGGGACAGGACACAGGGAATGGCTTCACACTGTCAGATTACAGGGTTAGATGGGATATTGGGAAAGAATCCTTCCCTGTGAGGGTGGGCAGGCCCTGGCACAGGGTGCCCAGAGCAGCTGTGGCTGCCCCTGGATCCCTGGAAGTGTCCAAGGCCAGGCTGGACATTGGGGCTTGGAGTCACCTGGGATAGGGGAAGGTGTCCCCATGGCAGGGGCATGGAAGGAGATGAATTTAAGGTCTCTTCCAACCCAAACCATTCTGTGCTTCTCAGTGCCATGCAGGTGGCAGCCAGGAGGAAGGCAGGAACCTTTCCCCCTGGAACTCCTGTCCCCCAGGACAGGTCTGGTTCTGCCCCAGTGACACCCAGCAGCACTGCCAGCCCGGAGCTATTTTGGCATTCTTTTCTTTGAGCCCCATCTGCTGGAGTCCCACGATTTCGTGACACATTTGATCTTCCCCTCGTTTGTTCCTATTTCAAAATCCCCCTCTGAGCCTTTGCAGCCGAGGGCAGAAGCCATAAACCCCAAGAAATAAAGTAAAACAATCAAACCGAGGAATTTCAGGACAGCCCCAAGATTCCACAGCTTCTGAGTGCTGCTGGCTGGGAATCCCTGGTGCTGCCACTGCTAAAAGGAACCTCCTGGGCCTGGTTCTCATTTCCATGGATTCCCTTCCCAGAGCTCTGGCCACGCCAGGAGCTGCTGTGACATAAAAAGGTGTCGGTGTAAATGACAGCTAAGCCCACTTGACCCCAGCCTAATTTACTCCAGCTCTGGGGAGGTCTGGCTCAGACACCAGCTCGGCAAAACTGGATGGACAGACAGACAAATGTTCTCAAATGTTCTCCCCAACCTGCTGCTGCTCCAGAGGGCTCGGATTATCCCGCTGATCTCACTCCTCTCCCTTCCTTCTCCTCTCTCCCCCTTTTCCCATCACGTGCCCTCTCCCAGCACACGCACGTCCTCCTGCAAGGGGGGAGAAAAAGCAGCCAGTGGAGGAATGTGGAGGGTTTGGGAGCCCCCTGAGAGCAGGTAGATCCATCTGAGCCTCCTCCGAGGCGGGAGGAGATCGGTTTACATAAGTGCTTTGCCATATGAAGGAATAATTCCGTGTATTAATAGAGGTTAAAGTTTCCCAGGAATCCCAAGCAGGCCCCGCAGACACAGGTGGGTTCTTTCACTGGCAGGGATGAGGGGAGTAACACAATTCCTGCTGGCAATGGGGCTGGGGGTGCCCACGGGTGAGCCAAGGGGGGTGGAGGTGACACCAGAACCTCCACGTGGCTGCTGGGGGGACAGGGATGGCCAGGCAGTGTGCTGGGTGTTCATGGAATCATGGAATGGGTTGGTTGGAATGGGCTGGATCATCCCATTCCATGCCCTGCCACCTTCCACTGTCCCAGGCTGCTCCAAACCCCAGTGTCCAACCTGGCCTTGGACACTGCCAGGGATCCACAGCATCCCTGGGCAATCCCAGGGTCTCATCACCCTCACAGGGAGGAATTTCTTCCTTATATCTGATCCAAGCCCACTCTCCTTCTAATCTGGGAGGGAGGAGGCGAGTTCCAGGTCAAACTTGGGATCAGGGAAGGATCTGTGTGCAGGACACACATGGGACACACATGGGAAGCTCATGATGTGTCCCACTGAATCCCAAAACCTCAGAGGCTGGAAAAGCTCTTCAAGGCCATCCAGTCTCTGCTGTGCCCAATCCCTGCTTTGTCACCAGCCCAGAGCACTGAGTGTGACATTCAGTCCTTCCTTGGATCTGAATGAATCCAAGGATGGGGACCCCAAAGCCCCCTGAGCAGCCCCTGCCAGTATCTGACCACCCTTTCCATGAGGAAATTGTGAATTTATCCCAGGTGGAGTGGGCTGGGCCAGTGCCACACTGGGAAATTCGCTTTTCCTGAGCTCAGGTTCTCAGACCAAGCTGGAACCACGTCCTGCTCTGGCACAAAGCCCAGCTCTGCCCAGCCATGATCCAGCTCCTGCAGAGGTGGCTCCATCCCGACTAAGAGGATAAACCAGCATGGAGCACAGAGAGGGGGGCACAGGGAGAGCCTGATGAGCCCAAATCCTCCTTTGTTTGGATTAGGATCCTGGATAACAGAGCTTGTCACAGCCCAGCGGGTTTTACACCACCCCAAAAATAATCATCTCTCAGATCCCCAGCGATTACAGAGCTTTCACCCTGTAAACACACACAGCACCAAGCTCCAGCCCACCCTACCTGCACCGTGCTGCCTTGCACGGATTTGGGATTTGGCCCAGAGCCTTGGGATCACAGCCCTGCCCGGAACATGTGGCGGCTGCTTTGCCCCAGAAGGGACTAACAAAGAAATAAGAATATTTGTTAATTTTTTTTTCCACTGCAAAGCAGTTAAACCTCCTAAGACACTTTTTCCAGACATCTAAATCCTTTAAAAATATTCTCTAGACTCCATAAAACTTACATTTTCCCTGGGTTCTCCTGTGAGTTATTAAAAAGCTGAAGTCCCTACCTTAAGAGCTTAGAGCTTGGTCATGAGCAGAAAACCAACAAGGTGGAGTGGCACCTCCTTGTGCATTCAGAGACACGGCCCAGAGGTGGGGAAGAGCAGGGGATGCAGAGAACAGCCCAGCCTGGGCATTTTTGGGGTATCCAGGCTGAGGCAGAGCGAGGGATGAGTGTTTGGGATCACTGATGGATACCCTGGGTGGGCACAGCAATGTTTGAGGCTGTTGGAAAATTGTTCCCACATCCTCAGTGTTTGCTTTTTTCTCAACAAACGCTTGGCAAAGTTGGATTTTAATGGCATTTAGTTCAGTTTCTACCAAAATCAGGTTTTATTCCGAGGAAGTCTTGATATGAAGGCCAGAAGAAAGTTTTTGGATGCTGTTGTCCGTCCATCCATCCATCCATCCATCCATCCATCCATCCCCAGAGTGCTGTAGTGACAGAACAAGGGGGAACGACTGAAAAACTGAAAGAGGGGAAATTTAAATCTCTGGATATGTGAATCTCTGGATATTTAAATCCATGGATATGTGAATCTCTGGATATTTAAATCCATGGATGTCCCTGTGAGGGTGGGGAGGCCCTGGCACAGTTTTCCAGAGAAGCTGTGCCTGCCTCATCCCTGGAAGTGCCCAAGGCCAGGCTGGAAGGGGTGTGGAACAATCTGGGATAGTGGAATATTTTAGGGGGTGGGACTGGAAGAACTTTCAGGCCCCTTTAAACCCAAACCTTTCTGTGATTCCACCCCAGCTCAACTTCAGCCAGAGCCAGCCCAGGGTGGGTTTTTCCATCCCAGCTTTCCCAGCCCAGAACTGTGCTCCAACAGGGCTGGAATTAAAGGGATCTAAAACCCTCCCTGCTTCCCTTGAACATCAGTTTGTCTGGGCCATGAACTCTGCCTGAGCAGCTCCCTCCAAGTGCTCAGCTCTCACTTTTCCCTTCTTTTTTCCCTCTTTTTTTTTTCTTTTTTTTTTTTTTAAGCTTTCCCTCTCCCTCCCCGCAGCCTCCCAGAAGCTCGGGCGTGTTTTTAACCCAGGCATGAAACAATCCCAGAGCCGCAGATTGTGATGTTTCAGATAACATACGGAGAATGTAAATCCTGTCAGCAAGTGCAACAGCCGTAAAAGGCTAAAATGGATTCCTGCGGATTAGAAATAAAGCACAGAAAGGGCCCTGTTCTCTCACTTTCCTCATCCCACAACCTCCTCCACCCCCCTCTCCTCACTCCCCTTAAAAAAAAAAAAAAAAAAAGAAAAATC
>VWZS01009936.1:98274-142718 GCA_013397075.1 Rhabdornis inornatus
AAAAAAGCTCCTAAAAATAACGAAGGCCACGTGAGCGCGGGTCCGAGAGCTGTTAACAAGCAGCTGACAAGTTTGTGCTGGAGGAATTAGCCGCTCATTTAGGAGGAGATTAGCAGAAATCTTCCCTCTCATTACGGAGCGAGCCGCGCTCGCTGCGCCGGGGCTGCGCTCTAGGCTGGGCTCAAGGGCAGCTTCAAAGCCCGAGCGGTCCCCGCTGAAGCCACCCCATGTAATTGGGCACGACTGGGCTGGGCAGGGCCCCCAGGGCTCGGTCGGAGGCTTTGGGGGCAGAGCCGGGACCAGCGGCAAGGTCACGGCCCCGGGCTGGGCTGGGCTGAGCTGGGCTGGGCTGGGCTGGGCTGGGCTGAGCTCGGCTGGGCTGGGCTGGGCTGAGCTCCGGAGCCCTGGAGCCTCGGAGGGACTCTGGGGAAAGCACCGGGCTCCAGTGCGGGTGTGAGCGGGACCCCAAAAGAGAGACAAACTCGGCTCAAACAGCCCCAAAAGGGAGAGAGGAACCCATCTCGACCAGCCCCAAAAGGGAAAGACAAACTCAGCTCGAACAACCCCAAAAGGGAGAGACAAACTCAGCTCGAGCAGCCCCAAAAGGGAGAGACAAACTCATCTCGAGCAGCCCCAAAAGGGAGAGACAAACTCTGCTCAAACAGCCCCAAAAGGGAGAGACAAACTCATCTCGAACAGCCCCAAAAGGGAGAGAGGAACCCATCTCGAACAGCCCCAAAAGGGAAAGACAAACTCGGCTCAAATGGCCCCAAAAGGGAAGGACAAACCTGGCTTAAACAGCCCCAAAAGAGAGAGAGGAACCCATCTCGAACAACCCCAAAAGGGAGAGACAAACTCATCTCGAACAACACCAAAAGGGAGAGACAGACCGGGCTCAAACAGCTCCAAAAGGGAGAGAAAAACCTTGCTAAAACAGCCCAGAGAGGGAGGGACAGAATGTGCTCAAATAGCCCCAAAAGGGAGAGACAAACCTTGGCTCAAACAGCCCCAACAGAGAGAGAAAAACCTTGCTAAAACTGCCCTGAGAGGGAGAGACAAAATATGCTCAAACAGCCCCAAAAGGGAGAGACAAACCCAGCTCAATTGGCTCTGAGAGAGGGAGACAAACCCGGCTCAAACAACCCCAAAAGGGAGAGAGGAATCCATCTCAAACAGCCCCAAAATGGAGAGACAAACCCAGCTCAATTGGCTCTGAGAGAGGGAGACAAACCCGGCTCAAACAACCCCAAAAGGGAGAGAGGAATCCATCTCAAACAGCCCCAAAAGAGAGAGACAAACTCACCTCAAACAGTCAAATGGATCCAAAAGAGAGAGACAAACCCGGTTTAAAAGGCCCCAAAAGAGACAAACTGAGATCAAACGGCCCCAGAAGGGAGAGACAAACCCAGGTCAAATGGCCCCAAAAGAGAGACAAGCCTGGCTCAAACAGCCCCAAAAGGGAGGAGGAACCTGGTTTAAACAACCCCAAAAGACAGACATGGCTCAAACAGCCCTGAGAGACAAACCCAGGCTCAGACAGCCCCAAGAGGGAGACAGACCCGGCTCAAACAACCCTGAGACATCCATGGGCAGCTCCATCATCCGAGTGGCACAGCCTTGGCACAGCTCTGCCCCAGGGAGCAACACCTGGAGTGTCCTGGGCAGAAGGAAACCCCAAATCCTTTGATAAAAACCAGCCAGGCCGAGCTTTGCCTGTGGATGTCCCCTGTTACTGATGGGAATGTGGACACACAGAGGTGCTCCCAAACCCCCCCCCCAGTGCCTGGGAATGTGGGATAGGGAAGTTTGCAGCGTTCCAGAGCAAAAACATCACCTGGGAGGAACCCAAAAAGTCCCAGTGTCCTGCCTGGAGCCAAATGTCCCACCCTGCTCCCACATCCCCCAGCACCACAGCAGCCCTGAAGTCAAACTTGATGAACCCAAGACTCTTCCCACAGCTTTGAGAGGAGGAAAGTCCTTTTCTGAAAGGATCCTTGGTGAAAATAAACCAGTGTGGGACAGGGGATTGACCAAAGCTCAGCTGAGAGTGACCCCACTGCTCTCCACCCCTTCCCAAACCCGAAAAAACTCAGCAGCTGCTCTGCCACCTTCTCCCCTTCTTCATCCAAAAACCTCATTTCTCTTTTCCACTCCCTACTGGGGAGGGCTGGGTGGTTGTTTGGGTATTATTATTATTATTACTATTATTATTGTTATTATTAAATGTGCAATTGTGTCTCAAACCCCAGATTTCCATCCAAAAGAGTAGGAGGCCATAGTCAAACTTCCCAGAGCACAGACTCACAGCTCCGTGGCTTTTCCAGCCAGAATTTCCATTGTATTCTTCCCAGCTGAACTTTTAAAATGTGTGTGTGTTATGTGTCAGTGTGTGCACAAACGTGCATGGTTTTACCTCTATTAAAAATAAAAAAAAAAAGACTGAAAAAAAGAAAGAGTGAGCAAGTGAGGCTTTCAGGAGGTTAATCACTGACCTGCTGCCAAGTTGGATATGTGCATGGAAGGGGGGAGTCAAGGGTTTTAATCCCAGTTTTTGATAAATAGAAGACATTCTAGTCATAATAAAACGTGTTTTACACTTGAGGGGAAGAATAAGGGGGAGAAAAAAGGAAAGTTTTGGCCAGGCACCGCGAGCTCCTGAGCCCAAACAATGAGGTTCAGAAACATAACTGTAACGCATTAGTAAATTGACAATGAAATTGCAGTTACTTCACCGGCTCTTTATTAAATAAACACAGCCCGAAAGGGACCTGTCTGCCCCGGAGGTATTTGCCGAGGGTTCAGGTTACAAACCCAGCACCGCTCCCCCCCAGAGCAAACACATTCCATCCATCCAGCCCGGCCCTGCCAGGTGGGGCTGGCCGGGCTTCTCCCCCCCTGTCACTTTTTCCCTTTGGTGGAGATCCTTTTGGGTTAGTTTTACAGAATCTGGAAATCCCTTTGGTGGGTTTTGCAGCCTCTGGAAGTTTCACCCCCAGCCATGGTTTTCCTCAGAAGGGACGTGGTGGGAATGGGGCATTGGTGGAGCAGCCCCATCCCTGCCCTGCTCCTGAACCTTTGGAAAGCTCTGAATCTCCTTCCCATCCCTCCCCCAGCTCCTGGTGGTGTTCCCCACTAAATCCCAACAGCAAAAATTCCCCACCCCATTGAACCAACCAGCAGGGACCCCTTTGCAGCTGCAGCCCCAAGCAGTGACCACCAGCACTTCCCACTCTGCAGCTGCACAACAACTTCATCCCTGTGCTGCTCTGGATTGATCTCATCCACGTTCCTGAATGCGGTGGTGTGTAAGGGTTTATTGAAATTTCAAATTTGCATTTTTGAATGTTTTTCAAAAAATTTCAATTTTTTTTTTTTTTTAAATTTCAGTTTGATAGCAAAAACCACTACACTGGTGCTTTGCCAGAGCTTTACCCACAGCCCTCTGATTCCTCAGCCATGAGTGGAACTGAGATCATCCAGCAGAAACCCTGGGAGAAGGAGCTGCAGCTCCCAGCAAGGTGAAGCCACCTTAAAACCCTTCACCTGCAGCTCTACCCGACCCTTCCAGACAAATCCTTCACCTGCAGCTCCAGCCAACCCTTCCAGCCCCATTCCAGAGGGAATCCAGGGTAATCCATCCCCACACACACCTTACAAACCTTCACCTACAGCTCTACCCAACCCTTCCAGACAAATCCCAGCCCCATTCCATCAGGGAAGGTGGGGTAATCCATCCCCACACACCCCTTACAAACCTTCACCTACAGCTCTACCCAACCCTTCCAGCCCCATTCCAGCAGGGAGGGTGGGGTAATCCACCCCCCCTTACAAACCTTCACCTACAGCTCTACCCAACCCTTCCAGCCCCATTCCAGCAGGGAGGGTGGGGTAATCCACCCCCCCTTACAAACCTTCACCTACAGCTCTACCCAACCCTTCCAGCCCCATTCCAGCAGGGAGGGTGGGGTAATCCACCCCCCCTTACAAACCTTCACCTACAGCTCTACCCAACCCTTCCAGCCAAATCCCAGCCCCATTCCAGCAGGGAATCCGGGATAATCCACACACACACACTTTACAAACTTCTCCAGCCAAATCCCCCATTCCAGCAGGCAATCCAGGGCAATCCACCCCACACACACCTTACAAACCCTTCACCTGCAGCACTGCCTGACCCTTCCAGCCAAATCCCAGCCCCATTCCAGCAGGGAATTCGAGGCAATCCACCCCACACACACCTTACAAACCCTTCACCTGCAGCTCTACCCTACAATTCCAGCCCCATTCCAGCAGGGAATTCGAGGCAATCCACCCCACACACACCTTACAAACTTTTCCAGCCAAATCCCAGCCCCATTCCAGCAGGGAGGGTGGGGTAATCCATCCCCACACACACACACACCTTACAAACTTTTCCAGCCAAATCCCAGCCCCATTCCAGCAGGGAGGGTGGGGTAATCCATCCCCACACACACGCACACGCCGCAGACAAAAGGAACGTCAGCGTGTTCAGCACCTTGCGAGGCCTTGAACGGCTGCCAAGGGCCCTTGGAGAGGGGCCAAGGCAGTCCATGAGATGTGAGGGATCGGGATTCTCAGCAGCCCATGGGGTCTGGAGCAGGCTGTGCTACTGTTGGAGCCTGGTCACGACACGCTCGCCCTTGTTCCGAGATGTACCTCCTGTGGAGGCAGCTTTTCCCCCGGCAGGAATTCCATCCCTGTCTGCCAGGAGCAGGGAAAAGCTTCTGCTCCTCTTCTCTACAGCACCAGAACTCACAGAAGCCGTGGGTTAAGTGTTTTCCTGCTCTGCTGTCATCGAGGGCTGTGTGGGAAAGCATCAGACTCCCACAAAGGTAAAACACAGAGATGGGAGGAATCCTGTGGAGCAGAGAATTTACCTGTCACTAATTCCATCCAACCAGACTCCACCTGGACTTCAAATTTCCCCAGCTCAAGGCTCATATTTCCAAACCTCTGTGCAGAAGTCTGAGGTGATGGAAAACCACACCAAAATTCCCTTTTTTGGGGTAATTTCTTCAACACCTTCTCCACAAAGCTGAGCCTTGGAACAAAGGTGAGGGCATCCCTGAGCCTGCTCCTGCAGGAGCAGCCAGAGCCAAGGGGATGAAGAGGAAGAAGAGACACAGCCACTGACGGGAAGTTCAGTACCATGGAAGATGAAATTGGCATTTTTTTGGTCGTGCCTTCGTGTTGTGGAAGTCAGGAGGTGAAAGCTCAGGACAATAAGGTGACGTGGTTTTACACAGCTCTGTGTCAAAGACAGGGGTGGGGATGCTCTGCACCTAAACGTGGGTGTAGGGACCACTGGAGAGGGATTATCTGATTTCCTCCTCTTTGTCCCATCCCCTCAGGTGTCTCACTGCTTTAAAATCTATCAGCACCAAGCTCACACCAAGTGTTTCCTTCACCATCCTGATTTTCCACGCGAGCAAACTGTGGGTTGGCACATGGAGCCTTTGGAAGGGCTCAGAGAGGGGGGAGGCAGCAAATTCCCGGGGATTTTGGGGTCTGAAACAAGGCTGGATGTCTGTCCCTAGGAGATGATGCTCTGTCTCCACCAGGGCGTGCCTGGAGTGGGCAGGGGAGGGGAGGGTGGGGATGGGCAGAGGCTGAGTCCAGGGAATTCCATCTGGCCCCGAGGCTGAACATGGAATCACACATGGAATCACACACAGCCCCTTCCCTGCCAAAAGCAGCTTTCATTTGGTGAGTGAGTGCAAAGGAGAGCTTTCCACTGAGTCCTCTCATTCCTATAGACTGCTGGAGTTTCAGACTTTTTTTTTTCTCTTTTCCCTCCCGACTTGGTGCAGCCTCCAAGTTTCCCTGTGAAAATTCCATGGTTTTGTCTGGGAGTTGCCTTTTGCAGACTGCTCAGGTGCAGCCCCCTCTTTAAAGGGGTTCTGACCTTTTCCTACCTGGGACAGGGGTGAGTTTCCTAATCCCACTTTAAGAAACTCAAATCCACTGTGGATTTGCCCTTTGTGGGCAAGGCATGAGGCAGAGAGACTGCGAGACAGAATTCACAGGGAGTTACACTCTTGGAGTTTCCATCTTTTCCCCATCCAGGTGGTTCTAAGCATCATCTCTCCTCTCAAAGGCCTCCCCTTGGTTTCAGAATGCTCCCACCCTCCCCTGACTCATTTTCCAAACCTTCCTTTGCCATCTGCTAAAGAGGGCTCGAAGCCACCCTGCAATGAAACCTTACCCTGCCTCCTTTTCCAGCCTGTCTGACAGAACAAGTCAGCTGTGGGCCTCAGCACCAACTTTAAACAACCCCCCAATCCAGCAGGTCAGCCCATTTTAGCATCTGTACCTTTTATTTGTAGCAGGCTGTTAATAATTAAGTGATGCCTTTCATACAGACATTTACAATAATTTAACCTTGCCCTCGCTGTGTAATTTATTCTTCGCAGAAGCCAATAAAAATAAAGGCCCCATATTTCGTCTCCCTCGCTCATTCTCTGTCCATATATATAAATATATACACACACACAGAGCCAGGAGAGTGTAATAGGTTTCACATATTGTTCCATAGGTATCATTAGGGTACCAGAGCCAAGTGTCTCAGTTCATATGACTCTTTATAGGTGCCTTATAATCCACATAAAATTGAGTTTATGTTTCCTTTCCATCTGCTGATTCTAAAACAAGATGAGGAAGGGTTTTCTCACTCTTTTTCTCTGCTTTTTTTTTTTTTTCCTACTTCATCCCAGTCCTCACTGCACCAAACTGAAAATTTAAAGAGGAACAACAATCTCCAAACTAGGCATCCCTTATTATCCATCTCTGGTGATGTGTTATCTCTGACCATGATAAGGATTAAAGGCTCCAGGAAAAAGGCTGGAGCAAAGACAAATATCAAACCTCCTGCCCAGGGAGGAAAACCCTTCCCAAGTTTGCCATGGACATGGAGTCATTTTTCCTGTTCCTAAATCCACAGAACAGAACCCAGCAGGTAGATGGAATAGGAGCAAGGGAAGGGACTAAAACCCGAGATTTATTTCTTCTCCAAAAAAAAAAACCAAAAAAAGAGAGAAAAAAAAAGCACAGGACAGGGGAAAAAAAGATCCAGAGCTCAAAGTATTGGCTGCACTTCCACAGCAAGTCCTAAAGAGGCAATGCAGAAAAACAAAAGAAAAATATTTTCCCCTAAAGAAACATTGGTAAAAACACATTTATTAAAGCCCCAAAAATTCCATAAGACTTCAGAGCCCCGTGCTCTGCAGAGTGCTGGGCTGAGCACAGGGCCTGCCCTGCAGGGCCTCCCAGTCTGCCCAGTCTGCCCAGTCCAACCCACCCAGGGCCACCAGCACAGCACAGCTTGGGCTGAGCCTTAGGGAAAAGAGCCTGGAAGCTCACCTGGGCTCCCAAAAATCCCCTTTAATGTCCTTGCTGCAGCCTAACCTGCTCTTAGATCCTCTGCTTTCGTTATTCCACCTTTGGAAGGGGAACCATGCCCCGGGACAGGCTGGATGAGGCTTGGAGCAAGATGGGATGGTGGGAGGTGTCCCTGTCCTGGGATGGCATGGGATCCATGGGATGGGATGGGATCGATGGGATGGGATCCATGGGATGGGCTGGGATCCATGGGATGGGATGGGATCGATGGGATGGGATCCATGGGATGGGCTGGGATCCATGGGATGGGATGGGATCAATGGGATGGGGTGGGATTTAAGGTCCCTCCCACCCCAAACCAGGCTGGCATTCCCTGTTGAACAGGCCTGGAACCTCTGAGCCACACGAGGGACCTGCGTCCCCTGGTAACACGACCAAAATTTCCCATTCCATCCCAACCACAACGTTTTTTTTCCCGGATCCTCTGGAGCAGCAGCTCCATGAAATCCCTCTCCCGTTGCTCTGGTTGCAGTTTTCCAGCAGGAGGAGGACAGGGAAGGACAGCCCAGGGGTTGTTCCATGGTCCCTGTGAGGTGATGGAAAACTTTCCCCGGCATCAGGTGTTGCTGCTGAGTGTGAGCTGCTCCAGTCCCACCCCCAGCAAGTGTTATAAACACACAGGCACAATCTAAATATTTATGGCACATGAAATCTCCCGTCTGCTGTTGCTCAGAGCCGAGGAGGGAGGGGGAGTTGAGAGGTGATTATTGTGCAGGGCCTGTAAACCCAAAATGTGGCACTGAGCTGTGTCCAGTGCCCTGCAGTGGTCACTGCAGCAGGACCAGGTGCCAGCTCAGCTCCATGACAGTGACCTGGGGTTTTGTGACCACCTGGGATAATCCACAGCCTGGCTTCCATGGGGAAACAGCAGATGGAAAACACGGCCCTGGCTTTGTGGGCTCCTTTTCCTCTCAAGCACCTCCTGAGAGAGCTGCTGCTCCAGCTCATAAAACCTTCCTGGGGCTGGGAAGGAGGAGCAGAGCACGCCGGGCAATTATTTCCCTGGCCTGGAGAAAAATTATGATAGAATTTGTTTTCTTATTCGTGCTATTTTTTGCTCGGATCTCTGGGGGTTTTGTTAAAGGTTGAAATAAAATTTTCAAAAAAAAAAAAAACCCCAATGAAAACATGAGACAACAGAAGGAGAGAGGCAGGCTGGGGGAGTTCCATGTGTTTCTGGAACAATTGCCCACTGATCCAGCCTGGAAAGTGCTGAGTATCTGGAGGTGATAGGACTGGCTTGGCAGCAAGAAGCAGAGCTGCTGGAGGAAAAATAAATAAAATAAACCCACTTAGCAAATTTTGGGGAGCTGGTACTGCCCAGAAGGGCCACAGCAACACAAATCTGCCCGTGCTGCTCTCTGAGCCCAAAAACTCCCCCAGGCCTCCACAGAGACCTGACAAGGGGAATGATGCCCACAGGAAATCCTTCCTCCCCTCATCATCCTGGCTGATGCCCATCAGGAAGGGTGGCACCACGAGGAGCAGGGGGATTTATGGGATTTTAGCTCCTGGTGGTTTTGGTTCCTGGCTGGCACAGCCCAGGAGAGCAGCACTCGTGGGAGTGGGGTCAGCTGAGCCCCCAGGCTCAGTGTAACTCAGCAGCAGGGATGGAGCAGAAGGCTTTGATGTTTTTTCTGAATGACTCCCAGGGCCAAATTATAAAATCCAGATAATTTCAGCTCCAGCTGGGAATTTATACAGAGTTTCACTGGGATTTTTGCAGGTGATGTGAGCCCAGGATGAGCAGGACACGTGTGGGTCCCTCTGGGGTGAGCTCCACCAACCAAAACCTCCTTTCTCCAAAACAAAACCTCGTTTTACTTCCCAGCCCTGCTCTGCAAAGCCACTCTCAGCTCCAAGGAATCTCTCCAGGGGCTGCAAGGGCTGCCAGAGGAGAGCAAACAGGGCAAATCCCACATTCCCTGGAAGTGGCAGCAGGTCATGGATCGCCCTGGAGCGACTGCAGAGCACAGCCAGGGCACGCTGGGCTTGGCACGCCTGGGGCACGCTGGTTTCTACACTCCTGCCTGGTTTGGGCACTCCTGGCTGGTGTTTTCTTGGGTTTTTTTTGGTTTGGTTTTGGTGTTTATTTTATTTTTTATTTTTATTTATTTGTCTGTTTGTTTGTTTGTTTTTCCTTTGGTTTTTTGTCTTGTTTCGTTTTGTTTTTTTGGTTTGGTTTGGTTTTTTGTTTTGTTTTTTTTGGGGTTTTTTTTTTTGTTTGTTTTTTAGAGGGGTTATGTTGAGCAATAAGAATATTTGTTCCGTTGGGGAGAAAGGGAAATGAAAGTGTTTTCATTCTCTTTCCTAACTTATTTTTAGAAGGATGGTACCAGAACTACCCCATNTTTATTTTTTATACTCTTGGCTGTTTTTGGCACTCCTGGTGGTTTTGGGGTTTTTTTGTTTTGTTTTGCTTTGTTTTTGGCACACCTGGCTGGTTTTATTTTTTTATACTCTTGGCTGGTTTTGGCACTCTTGGCTGGTTGTGGCACACCTGGCTGGTTTGTGGTTTGTTTTTTTTTTTGCACACCTAGCTGGTTGTTTTTGGCACACCTGACTGGTTTTGGCACTCCTGGCTGGTTTTGGCACTCCTGTCTGGTGGGGTTTTTTGGTTATATTTTTTTTTTTGGCACTCCTGTCTGGTTTGTTTTTTTGGCACTCCTGGCTGGTTTTGGCACTCCTGGCTGGTTTTGGTGCTGGATTTTGTGTTTTAACAGGCAAATTTGGATCTCACCTCGTGCTTACATGGCCTAACACACATTCATCCCTGGGACTCAGGAATTCACTGGGGTCAGCCACGAGACAATTGGAATTGTTCCCCATTTCCCAGAGCTCTCATTTAAACCTCTCCTATCCCTCAACAAAGCACATTCCTCCAGGAACAGCAGCCCAGCCAGAGGTAAAGCTACTGTGGATGTCCAGAAGCCTCCAGGCTACACCACATCTGAGCCCAAGCCTCCAAAAAAAGCCAAAACCCTCCAGCTCAAACTAATAGACACATCTGCCAACAGCTTCTTTTAATTTTTTGGAACCACTCTCTAGATGACTTCATTGCCAAGAAAAAGAAGAGATATTTATGATAGCAACTGGAAAGCCTTGAAATTCCAAGGGAGATGCTTGGTGGTGTAAAGTGAGGCTGCTCCAGTGAGTCAGGGGGCCACTGCCAATTCCCACAGGTTGAAGGGGCTCTCTGCTCTCATCTCCTGCCTCCCCAAATCCCAAATCCCAGCACACAGGGACAATTAAAGGCAGCTCAGGCAGGCACTCCATGAATATCTGCCACTCTCTGCTCTGAAGTCATCCCCTTGGAAAAGAAACAGAGGGGTGAAAATGCAGCAGTGAAAGCAGACCTTGAACTGGGAGCTGCAGCTCCAGCAGGAAAATCAAAACTGGGGGGACAGAGAACACCTGCTGGGAGTGTCCAGTCATTTCCTTGAATGTTTTATTCTATAAACCAGGGAAAAAAAGATGTGGTTTTTAGTTTGAAATAGGCTCAAGCAGGTTTAGTTTGTGGGTATTAAAAGCAGGTAAGGCAGGGAGAGGTTTCAGCAGCAAAGGAGCACGAGGGAGCTCTGCAGACACAGAAGCCCTGAGCAGGTGCCTGGGTTTCTGCAACATTCAGCAGGTGCTGATGTGCAGCTCAGTGAATCCCAAATTTTCCTGTCCTGACAGATGTTCTTCCCATCAAAAAAAAAAAAAATCCTTTCCTGAGGTGGTTTGGTTCTGAATCAGGGCCTGGGTGGGGTTTGCCTGTCACTCACCTGGGTTGTGTGTGAGGAGACTTCTCTGTGGTTAATCAGGGGTTAAAGATTTTGGTTTTAGGCTTTGGAATTAAAAAAAAAAGCAGAATTTGGTCAACAGAAATACAAAAAACAATGCGAAAGAAAATGCAAAAGAAAATGCAAAAGAAAATCCAGACTGAGGTGTGCACCAAACGCAGCAGACGAGGAGCAGACACAAACTGGGAGTAACTTTACTCCTGGTAACATTTCCTGCCTCAAACTACTCACACTGCTGAAGTGATGGCAACTCCTGCAGGACCCCACAGAGCATTTTAAAAATTATTTTTAAAAATTTAATTTTTTAGTGCCTTAAAAAAAACCCCATAAAGCAGGGGTGAGCTGCTGTCACCCTGGGAGTTGGCACCAGCAAGGAGCCCTTTGTTCGATCTGAATTTAATCTCGGGATGGAATTTTATCCACGACATCACCCAGCGCTGAAAAGGGAGTTTCTAAAGGACAGGGTGACAAAATCTGAATTACAAGGCCATGAATGACAGCGCTTTAATCGCCCCATTAAAGCCACCAGTCCCTCCCAGCAAAGGCTGCTGGAGCCACTGGGCAGGTGAAGGATCCTCGTGGGCTCCAGAGATCTTGGGATCAGCCCCAGATTTTCTGTGGATTTCAATGATTTTGTATCCTTTCAATCCTTATTCACGTTTTCCTTATTGAAAATGTGCTAAATATCTGCCATTTCCTAATGTCAAATTCCAAATTTTGCCTGGGTGTAGCTGTTGTAACTGTTGAGCTCCTTGCAGAGGCTTTTCCTTGAATTTGGGATGGGATTTTCCTGTGATTTTGGTGACACCTTGGTTCCTTTAAATCACTCGTTCCCTTTTGTTCCAGCCCACACTGACACTGCGATGTGGGGATTTCAGCTGTGGAGATTTAAAAAAAAAACAAAAACACTTTTCCAGTTATTTGGGGTTTCATTTTCATGTTTTTCAGGAAGAAAAGACACAGAAAAAAAATAATAAAGAGAAAATGGAAGGTTGGAAATTACTTTGTTTCGGGGGAAAATATATTTTTGGCATTGAAATGAGGAAAAGCACCAGGGTTAGGGAAAAAACCTGAACTGAGCTCTGAAACTTTACCTTCCTTTAATTATCCAGGTGACATTTCAGACATTTAGTCTGATTTTTTTTTATCTGCATATTGAAAACAAAAAACCCAGCTGCTCCCGACCATTTATTTAGCGAAAAGTAAATCCTATAAAAATTCAATTGCAAAGTAGTTAAGGTATTTGAATTTTTATATATATATATATATATTTTTTTTTTTTTTAAGGAAGGAAGAATCCCAAGAAAGAAAGTATTTGATGGCTAATAATCTCATTTCAATATAATAGGACCTTTCTTTTGCAAAGAGCAAGACAGGTTAAAAGATATAATTATGACTTTGCAAACTCTCCCAAGTGCTACGAGATCATCTGACAGTTCTGATCCCGGGCTCAGCTCTCAGAGGGGAAAAGTCTTTGTCTAGTTCGAGAGTTAAAGAGACAGGATCCCTATTCCACCCTCTGCCTACATTGCAATTTAACTGTCAAAAAAATCCAAGCTGCAAAATTGTCTTATTCCAACACAGTGCAAGGAAAGAGAGAGAGGTTTGAGACTGACCTGTCAAACGCACCCTCTTTAAAAATGTATAATATATTTTAAACATTTTTTTTTCCAGAGGTACTTAAAGGTTAAAGATGTGCCAAAGAAGGAGGATGGATTTTTTTTTTTCCTCCCCTTTTTTCGCTAAAGCTTTTTAAAACAATTAAAACCAAAAAAAAAAAAAAAAAAAAAAGGAGAGAGGGGGAAAAAAAAAATTCGAAATTAGGGATCATCAGTGTAAAAAATCCCCTGAAGATCAAAAGGAACACATTAGAATCACATTAATTCTGATTTAAAAAAAAAAAAAAAAAGAGAGAGAGAATAAATCCCCTCTTTGAATGGGAAGAGAAACTTGGAGGACATTTAAATGGTGTTTCCATTGTCAGGATGTGCAGGAAGGTGGAGCAGAGTGTCAGGGAGAGACAGAGCCCACGGGCAGAGCCAGAGCCTGGTGACACTCCAGGATATTCCTGGGCTTTTTAAAGCTTGGCTTTTTTTGTGTGTTTCAGAACAGGGAAAGAAGGAGAGGAAAATATTTTTCCCAAGTAACCAAACAAAAGGAGCCATTTCCACGGGGGGGTTTCCAAGGAGCCACAAACAAACAATTCCCAGTCATTTTTTGACCAAATATAGATGGCAAAGAGCAGCTGGACACGGCCAGGGGCTCGTCCGTGGTGCCACCACCTGGGGACGTGGCTGTGTCCCCACACAGCCCCTGGCACTCCACGGGGACACAGGGGCTGGCAGCAAAGCCTGGCAGCTGCAGGAATGCCAGGGAATGCCGTGGGAGCACGGGGTTTGGGTGTTTGTGGAATCACAGGATGGGTTGGCTTGGGGGAATCCTTTCCTTTGGATTCCTTAAAAATCATTTTATGCCACCCCCCTGCCGTGGGGTGGGATAAAATTTTACATTTTCACCATCCCAGGTTGCTCCAAGCCCTGTCCAGCCTGGCCTTGGGCACTTCCAGGGATCCAGGGACAGCCACAGATTCCATGGACAATCTGTGCCAGGGCCTCACTGTAAAAAAAAAATCCCATTATTCATCCTGCAGCAAGTCAGGAGCGAGACCCCAGAGGTGATGGATGAGTCAATTCCCTGGAGACAGCGTTTTCCCACTGACAGAAACCAAATGGGAGCATGTGCAGGTCCATTATCCACCTCCATCCCACCCCAGCAAACTGGGAACTGGAACTGGGATCCCTCAGCCCAGCAGAGAATTTGGAATCTTTGTCTGCTGCTTGTCCAAAGAGCCAGGAGGGTTTTCCTCCCTCCTAAATGGGATCTGCTCCTTCCTGGCCATGCCTTGATGCACAGCCAGGGGTGGGTGACAGATTAGTGACTTTGGGACAAAAGGCTTGTGGAATAACGTCCTCCCTGTCCCACCTGGCATTGGAGATCATTCCCATAATGATTCCTCTCTCAAGCCCCAAATTTGGGCCCCAAACCCACCAGAAAAAATGGGAATCTCATCCAGGCTCAGCTGATCTTCCAAAGGCTGCCAGGGAGGGGACCTGTGTGAAAGTCACAAGCTCAAATCTATTTAGGACTGAGAGCCAAAGGACAAAACTTTGAGGCTTTTCCCAAATTATTGAAGATCAAATAGTCCCAATCCAGCAGCACCTGCAGACTTGTATCACCTGCACAGCTGGGCTGATGTTTCAGGCTTTAAAGATCTTGGAAACAGCCCCTGATTTCCTTGGATTTATACAAACACCAAGGCCGTGGGCACACCCAGTAAATCCACCCTGAATGGTATCAGCACAATCCAAGATAACCTGGCACCAGGGGCAGGAAAATCAACCCCTCCCCTGTGCCAAATTCCTGCCTTTCCAGCCCTCCTGATCCAGAGTTTCCAGGTGGGTGGGGAAATCGAGGAGTTTTGCAGCAGCACTGAACCTCAGACATGGGAGCTTGGGAACAGGGGGAAGTTGTGTGTTTATCTTCAGTATTTAATGGATATCAACCTCTGGTGAGCTGGGAGTGACCAAACTAAAAAAAAAACAAAAAAAAAACAAAAAAACAAAAACAAAAACAAAAAAACCCCACCAGGGATGGGGATCTCCTTAAAGCATCCTGGCAAATGGATTTGTCCCTTGTGCCACACTGGGAATTGTCAGCACAGCCCTGATTCCCTGGGACCTGCAGGGTGACCAGGCTTTTGGGATTACTCACTGCAAATGAAAGCCAAACTGGACTCCTGCCCCAGGAATGCTGCCAGATTCCTGCTCTGAAAGGAATGATAAACCTTTGGGATGCTGCTCCTCTGACTGTGCAGAATCAGGGATCAGAGCTCCTCATTAAATGGCTCCAGTCCCATTCCCTTCCATCCAGAGGGGTCTTCCCTGAGGAGCAGAACCCAGCAGTGAGACCAAGGCGTGCTCCTGATGGATCAGCCCAAGGCAAAGGGCTCCCAGGAGCTGCTCCTTTCATGGATGTCTTCCCAAAAAAACAACAAAGCCTTTCCCATCCTCTCCATCCCAAATTCTCCTCGGTTTCAGCCTTTCCAGGGATGAGGTGGTGATGGTGTCAAGCAGGATCTGGGTGTCCTTGTGCCAAAGCTGAATTCCTTGTGGAAAGCTGCCAGGATTCTGCCCACAGATGAAGCCAAACTCATCTGCTTTCTGCAACTTCCTCTTAATCCAACCCATTTCCAGCTCATCTTGCTCTGTTTGGGAGGAGTTTGGGAGGATTTGTCCCTCTCTGTCAGGGACAGGCTGGCTGTGACAGCACCAAGAGGGGTGTGGGTGTTGGAAGGGAATTCCAGCAGTGGAAATCATGGATGTAGCTCCGAGGAGACAGGGACAGTGGGGAGTGAGACACTGTGGGTGTCACCTGGTGAGGGGACAGCGTGTGACAAAGGGAACATTGCGATTCCAGGAACACCCATCCAAAGGGGAAAGGGAATCAGCAGGAGAAACCCCAAGAAATCACAGATAAACCCATCCACGTGTGGATTTCTCCTGTTAAAACCTTGGAATGGCTGATCCAAACCACGGGCAGCACCAACAGCTTTTCCAGGGTTTTCCCAGCAGGGGAATTCTGCAGGGCAGGTGAGGCTGGTGGTGCCAGTGCCGCCCTGTCCTCGGTGTCCCCACCCCTGGAGCTGCCCCCGGGCTCTGGCACCGTCCCTGTCCCCAGCCGTGCCCCCCCTCTGGTTTGGTTTGATTGATTTTGTAATTGCTCGTTTAATTGAACAGTTACAGCAACACTACCAGGGAAAGGTTTCAGGGCTGGGAAGGGAGGTGGGAGGGGGTGGAAGGGGAATTGGAGCTGGGGAAGGAGCAAAATGGGTTTTTCCCTGTTTCTCAAGGTGCAAACAGAGGGAAGAGGCAGGGGATGAATTCCCTCCAGCAGGAGCTGAGGAGGAGGAGAGCCGAAAACAATAAATTACAGGAGGAGGAGAAGAAAAATGAGAAGTGGGTTGAAAAGTGTGGCAGGGCCAGGGGGTCCCAGGGACTGCTCAGCCTCCGACTGACATCAGCTTCCTGCGGGCTGGGAATGCTGGCATGAGGAAAACCGGCCACCAAGAAGGAAAGAGGGGAAACTGGGAGGGCTGGGAGCGGAGAAGGAGCAGGACAAGGTGGGAAAAATCTCAATATAAGGTGCAGGAGGAATGTGGAGAGGAAGGGAAAGACAGCCCCGTGTCAGAGGAGCTGCAGAGAGAGGAGTGGGGAGGCAGAACAGGTGAGCTCAGGAACGGCTGTGCCTCAGAGGGACTTGTGACAAGGGAGAGGGACAGAGGGACAGAGGGACAGAGAGACAGGGGGACAGAGGGACAGAGGGACAGAGGGACAGGAGGACAGAGAGACAGAGAGAGAGAGAGAGAGAGAGACAGAGGGACAGAGAGACAGGGGGACACAGAGACTTGTGACAAGGGAAAAGGACAGAGGGACAGAGGGACAGGGTCACACAGGATATTGGGAATTGTTCCCTGGGAGGATGGGGAGGCCCTGGCACAGAATTCCCAGAGCAGCTGTGGCTGACCCTGGATCTCTGGGAATGCCCAAGGCCAAGCTGGACGGGGCTGGGAGCACCCTGGCATGGTGGGAGGTGTCTCTGCCATGGCAGGGGGTGGCACTGGACAATCTTTAAGGTCCCTCCTACCCAAACCATTCCATGATTCCATGATTCCATGATGCCCTGTGTTAACCCGTGGCGTGCCCAGCTGTGGGGCAGGCACGGCAAGCTCTGAGCTGTGCCAGCTGTGGCTGTGCCAGCTGTGGCTGTACCAGCTGTGGCAGTGGCAGTGCCACCACCAGCCCCTCTCTGGGGCCAGTGTGAGCCAGGAGCTGGCTGGGAGCGTGTCAGGAAAAGGCCAGGGAATGCAGACGGGGTCAGGGGGGAAGGTGCACGCAGAGGCCACGGTGCAGCTCCACAGAGAAGCAGCTCAGGTTTCAGGAGAGCCTGGAGCCGGGGCTGCAGGGGGACAGGAGGTGGGCTCTGCATTCCCTGGCAGGCAGCACAAGGCAGGTTTAAAGAATATCCTTCCATTTAGGAATTTGTTTATTATTCTTAACTAAGCAGCTCAGACAGGCAGCACCGCATCCACGCTGGCTCCCCAGGAAGGCAGGGAAGGGAGGGACAGGAAGGCACATTTCCAGACTGGGGGCAAAGGGATTTGTGCCCTGCTGGGCGAGGGAAGGGGGCAAAATGCTTTGCCAGCTATTTAGGAAAAGTGTGGGAGAGACTCAGCTCTGGGATGTCAGGGGAGCTGGGGTGGGGTGGAACGGGATCAGAGCTGAGCTGCTGTCCCAAAACCCAGCAGCACCTTTGGGGTGGCTGCTCCTGTGACACCAGACCTTGAGACTTTCATCTGAAATTTCTCAGACTCTGGAGCAGAGACTGAGAAGTGTTTTCTAGGGAGGAGGGAGAAGTGATCCTGTCAGACTCCACTCATTCCTTGAGGAGTCACAAGGCACCAGGACACCTGTGGTCATAGAAATCCCCTCACCTGGCAGGGGTGTCCATACTGGGGGGTCAGGGCACATCTCCCAGCTCTGCATTTTGAATTTCTGCACCATCTGGAATGTTCTCAGCTGCTGCAGCAATGGCCAAGAACACAGCAACCCAGGCCAGGCTGGAAATTTCTCCATGTGAGGGTGGTGAGACCCTGGCACAGGATACCCAGAGGAGCTGAGGCTGCTCCTGGATCCCTGGAAGTGTCCAAGGGCAGGCTGGAGCAGCCTGGGATGGTGGGAGCTGTCCCTGCCCATGGCACAGGGTGGAACTGGAAAAGCTGAATTTTTCAGCCCAAATCTTCCAACATCCCAGATCCTGGTGTGAGGGAACTGCTGCAGATTTGGGTGCTGGACACCCACCCTGGTGTGAGCAGGAGCAGGACAGAGAGGGAAGGACAAACTGCCCTCCCCAGTGCCCTGTGAGCTCACACTGCTGGGAATGAGGGCTGGGAAGGTCACTGGGGATAAATCAAGGAGGGAAGTGGAGTGAGAGCCTGTGGATGCCAGGGAGATCTCAGGGAGGAAGGCAATGAGAGCGGGAATGCCACATGTGGGGGGAGCAGAAAATCCCAGGAATGGAAGCAGGGAAACGGTGGCAGCCAGAACAGGAGGCAGGAAAGGTCCCTCAATCCTGGCCATAAGCAGGGCTGGGTGTTAACTCCCGGGATTATCCTGCCCCAGAGGCAGGAGGGCTCCACACCCCCCTTCTGACAGGAAACCTGCCTGGAAACTCGGTGCAGAATGTCTCACTGCTGGTAGAAATGTGTTCCCCATGGCTGGAGCATTCCTGGGAGCGGAGCAGCACGCGGGGGCTCCCACCTGGACACGCAGCAGGGAGCAGAGAGCCACCTGTCACCTCCTGCCAGCCTTCCAGCACCTCCCTGCCTCCTCTCCCCTCTCTCCATTCCTCACTTTCCCTCTCTTCCCATCCCTTTCTTTTCCTCCTGCCTGTCTCTCCCATCTCCAGGCCTCCCAAACTGATGTCACCTGTGCCCCACCAGCAGAGCTCAGCACTTTCTCTTGTGGCTCCAAAAGCCTCCAAAAGCCCTTTAGTGGTCACTCCTCCTGCAGAACGCTCTGGACAGAGTCTCCTTCTCCCCCTGCTCCCTTCCCCCTCCTCTCTCTCTCCCTCCCATAATATTTTCCATATGAAGAAGCCTTCCTGAAGCCACACACTGCCCTCTTGGCGAGTCTTAGGCGGGTTAGAGGAGACCCTGGGAGCCTTTAATCCTCTCTCTCTCGCTTGCTTTCATCCTCAGCCACAGCTGGACGCCCCATTGATGTGGAACAGACCAAACACCAGGCCCCTCACTAAGCTGCTGCTGTGGGGCCTCTTCTGCTCCAGAGCCGAGCCCTGAGCCCGTGTCCAGCTCTCTGAGTGGGGCTTCAGAGTGTCCACACCCTCCACACCCCACTGGGGGTCCTGGCTGTGCTCACCCCCTCTCTGCTTCCCTCTCACTGCTCCTGGAAATCCTGGGAGTTCCCCCCTTTCTCCCTGATCCCAGTATCCCCCTTTCTCCGTAATCCCAGTATTCCCCTTTCTCCCTGATCCCAGTATCCCCCTTTCTCCCTGATCCCAGTATCCCCCTTTCTCCCTGATCCCAGTATTCCCAATTCCTTTCTCCCTGATCCCAATATCCCCCTTTCTCCGTAATCCCAGTATTCCCCTTCCTTTCTCCCTGTTCCCAGTATGCCCCTTTCTCCCTAATCCCAGTATTCCCCTTCCTTTCTCCCTGATCCCAGTATTGCCCTTTACTGGGATTCTTTGGGGTGGATTTCCCACAGCCTCTCGTCCCTGCAGAGCCTGGCAGAGGGTGAGGGGCTGTTCTGTGTCCCTGTGCTGGGGATGCAGCTCGTGCTGATGTCCCCAGGCCTGGAGGGTCCCCCCAGCTCAGCAGTCAGGGCTTGGGTCTGCCGTGGGCTCAGAATTTTGGGAAAAAGTGGCTTTTAAAGCCCACTGCAGGGGAGGTGAGAATATCTTTGAATTGTGGGATGGTTTGGGTTGGAAGGGATGTGAAAAATCATCCAGTGCCACCCCTGCCATGGCAGGACACCTCCCACAGCTCCCAGTGCCACCCTGGCACAGCAGGGACACCTCCCACAGCTCCCAGTGCCACCCCTGGCAATGCAGGGACACCTCCCACAGCTCCCAGTGCCACCCTGGCACAGCAGGGACACCTCCCACAGTTCCCAGTGCCACCCTGGCACAGCAGGGACACCTCCCAGAGCCACCAGTGCCACCTCTGGCAATGCAGGGACACCTCCCACAGCTCCCAGTGCCACCCTTGGCAATGCAGGGACACCTCCCAGAGCCACCAGTGCCATCCTGGAGGTGTCCCCAGGTCAGGCTGGACAGGGCTTGGAGCCACCAGGGCTGTGAGAGGTGTCCCTGCCATGGCAAGGGTGGCACTGGGAGCTGTGGGAGGTGTCCCTGCATTGCCAGGGTGGCACTGGTGAGTGTAGGAGGTGTCCCCATCATGTCAGGGGNGTGAGAGGTGTCCCTGCCATGGCAAGGGTGGCACTGGGGACTGTGGGATGTGTCCCCACCATGACAGGGGTGGCACTGGTGGTTCTGGGAGGTGTCCCTGCTATGCCAGGGGTGGCACTGGGGGCTGTGGGAGGTGTCCCTGCATTGCCAGGGTGGCGCTGGTGGCTCTGAGAGGTGTCCCTGCCATGGCAAGGGTGGCACTGGGGGCGGTGGGAGGGGTCCCTGCATAGCCAGGGTGGCACTGGGGGCTGTGACAGGTGTCCCCATCATGTCAGGGGTGGCACTGGGGACTCTGGGAGGGGTCCCTGCATAGCCAGGGTGGCACTGGGGGCTGTGAGAGGTGTCCCCACCATGGCAGGGGTGGCGCTGGTGGCTCTGAGAGGTGTCCCTGCATTGCCAGGGTGGCGCTGGTGGCTCCCGGTGGCCGCCGGGCTCGCTGGGGACTCGCCGGTGCCACCGGGGCTCATTCCTGAGCCTCCCCCGCCCCCTGGCGGCCTCGCTCCGCCACTGCAGCCCCCGCTGCTCCAAAACCCCAAAAAAACCCCCCCAAAACGGCGATATTTTCAGAAAAGTCTCACCCAGAGAAGCTTTTGTGGGTGTGACAGCAACCAAAGTCAATCAACTGGAATGATCTGAAATTCCAGGTTTTCCTGGAAGCAGCAGAAAGGGAAGGGCTTCATCCTTTAGCTCCAAAGAATTTTGGGGAATCCAGGGAAACTGTCAGGGAAGAGGTGAATTGATAACAAAGTTCAGAGAAAAGGGAGAAAAATGATCCGAGCTGCCGGGAACACTGAGCTGAGGAGGGAAAATCAAAATATTTGGGATGCAACCGTTTGGAGTCGGTCTGAAGGGCTGAGGGGAGGAATGGAGGATGGGAACGAGCTGATCTCCGGATTACAAAGGCTCTAAAGTGGAACAAGGCATCGAAGAGCAGGGAGAGGCAGAGCTGGGAGGAGTTTTCAGATGGGGCTGGAACAGGAGAACGCTGCAACCTCAACTGCTGACAGAGATCTCTAGAAATGACACAGACAGGGCTGGTCCTGCTGTGTCACTGGGCTGGATAAAGTGAGTGACCTCCTGAAAGAACACTCACCTCCTTCCCTGGGATTCTGTAATTAAAACCATATCGATCCTCTGTCAGAGGTGCAGCAGGAGGATCAACTTCATTCCATTCCTGCTGCTCCACCATGGACGGGCATCTCTGTTGGGGAAGATGAAAAAGGAAAGCCTTAAAAATATGATTGCCTGGCAAAAGATTTTGAGAATATGGAAACTATAAGCAAGATTGAAATGAAAGCCATCTTTGAAATACCAAACCTGAGTTACTGAACAACTAGAAAACAACAGCATGGCCAGAGGAAAGTAATCCCCTCATGACTGAACAATTCCCTCTGCTTGCAGACAGGTCTAAGGGTCAGAGAAGACCCTGCTAGCTTGGCAGAGGGGTCCAAAGAGCAGCTTTTAGGGTTTAAAGTGTAACACAGTATGGTAATGTAGTGATTCTTACAGGCTGTATGTAAATGCTCTAGGATTTGTATCTTGTATTAGATTGGTTAGTGAAAATTAGAATATTCAACACAGAAGAAGATTTATTGTATTGTAACAGGAACCTCGCTCTCTTACTTCTCTTCCCTCTCTTACTCTTGCTCTTACCTCTCTTACTTTTATTCTCTTACCTCTCACCCTGCTGCTCACAGCCCTGCTCCGAGCTGTGCCTGGCAGCTCCAAGCAGGGCCCTTTCACCCCCGCCCTTTGCAATAAACCACAAGTTCCAACCCCTTGCTTTAGAGATCTCTCCATTTGTCCCGACCGTCTGGACCAGCAGCTCCTGCACATCTCCTCACCACCTGTCCTACCCCAAGAGCCTCTCCCCTCGGCCAGGACCTCCCATGGATGCTGCAAACACCGTGGGAAGGGCTGAGGAGCAGCTCCTGGCTCGGTTTGGAGGAGCTGTAGGAACTGAACTAATTGCAGACTCCTGGGATTTGTTCTCCGTGTTCCCCCTTCTCGTTACGGCGCATCGAGTGCCTGATGAGAGAGGGATTTGGGGACAAGACAATGCGGAGATATCTAGCACAAAATGATTAGCCAGAATGTATTGTTAATAAGCTGCTTATTCATATAATTGGAAATTCTTTGCAGCAGGGGTGTCAGTGGAGCCTGTGTGTGCTGCTCTGCTGGAGCAGGGCAGGTACCAGCCCAGGGGACGGCAGCTCCTGCTCTGCTCTCGCTGCTTCAAGGGCAGGGAAGGACACAGGGAGCTGGAGGGGAGGCAGAAGGGGCTCAGCCAAGCCCTGCTGGTGTTGGGGACACAATTCCCAGTGTGGGAGCACAGGGTGTCCGTCAGAGCCTGATGGAGACATGGAGGCTGCAGCCAGCTCCTAAAATGCAGTTTATTGCACAGATGAGGTTCCAGCAGTTGGGGGTCGTGGGTGAGCCCAGAGCTGCTGGGTGTCCTGAAGCCCCTCTAGTTCTGGTTACAATGCATTCTATGCTTTTCATTACAGAGCATCTTAATGCATGCCTGCCAATCAACATCACACACAAAACCTTTTACATTTACATATAACCCATCCAAACTGCTCAAATCACCATATTATGTCAGTGACTAGCCAATCATCAGGGTTAGTAGTCACATGTTAAACTTTGGGACTTGTTCTGCAGTGGAAATTTCTGAGATCTTTTCTCTACTTGCAACATTGGCTTTCTTGTTTGCCTGTGAAAATCCTTTTGTTTGGTAAAAACATCTTTTGTTGGAGGTGGATTTCTCCTTTGCTCTGAGCCATAAAAGCCCCTTCCAGCTCACTTTGCTCTTTGCCTTCTAGTGACCCAGCCAGACTGGCTCAGCAATTCTTTCCTTCTGTATCAAAACTTGCTTTCATTCCTATGGAACCTTCTGGACATCTGCAAAACTCCTCTGTTAAATTCTCGTCCTTCCCAACAGGTGTCTGTGAGCAGAGGGAAGCACAGGCCTTTCCAGCATCCTTACAGCACCCAGAGACAGAAAAGCCAGGGAAGCTTGGCCTCGAGGCAAATAAGACCTGACACTGCTCCTGCTTCCCAAAGCAGCTGTTTGGGACAGAACCAGATGTGGGAGATCATGGGAGTGCCCCCAGAGCTGGGCCAGCTGTCACCAAAGGGGATTTTGGGTGTGGGATGCACACACCGCAGCTCCAGGACTGACCTGGAGGATTCCACAGGTGGCTTTGGCAGGAATTCTGGTTTTGTGGGGAATTGCAGGAGGCTGAGTTCCTCAGGGAGGCTGAGGGAAAGGAGGGGAGAAGTGACAGAAGCCATTCCCCATTCCCAGCCCTGGTTGAACCCAGGCCTGCAGAGCACCTGGGTGCAGAATTGGCTACAGAGAAGTTTATGTGACACCAAAAGCTGGAACATTTGTCTCCTACCAGCCAGGGAGGAAGAGGAACCAGGTGGGTCAACTTCCCCAGGGGCTGGGGGGGACAGGAGGGTGACAAAACAAATGCCACCAACCAGACGAGAGCAGCAGCATCCTTTGGCAGTGCTCTGGGCTCTGCCACTTCCCCAAAAGCACCCTGAGATTATCTTCATATTAATGTTGAAACAAAACATGGGGAGGCGTTTCCGCTTGAGGCAAGAGCTCAGCACTTCCCCCAGCTGTGTCACTGCCAGGCAGGAGGTGTCACAGGGCCCCCACGCTGCCACAGGACACAGTGGGCACCGTGTGATGCCCCTTCCCTGGGGCATGGCCATGGAGCTGAGAGCCCTGATCCTGCTGCCCCTCTGCTTCCCAGGTAGGAAAAGGGCCTGGTGTGTCCCTGGGGACAGGGACAGGGACAGGGACAGGGACAGGGACAACCTTGCCCACTTCCTGCTGCCCGGGGAGCTCCTCCAGCACCAGCCAGGCTCAGCTCTGGGCAGCTGCTGCAGGCTGGGAGGGAAGGGCAGCCCCAGCTCCCAGCACACAGCCCTGGCTGCTCCAGGCTGCCAGGATGATCCATGCTGGGAGCACAGAGCCTTTCCCACCTGGCTGGCCCTGCTCAGCTCCTCTGGTGGCAGTCCTGGGTCAGGGCAGTGTCCAGGGCACCACGAGTCCCTCACCAGCCCCTGCAGGGAGCACAAAGCTCCCAGCACGTGGTGGGTGGGTAGTGAACCCACGGACAGCACAGCCCCACAGCCAGGAGCTGCTGGCATGGCTGGGGATGTGACCAGGAGCCACTGGCATGGCTGGGGATGTGACCAGGAGCCGCTGGCATGGCTGGGGTTGTGAGCAGGAGCCACTGGCATGGCTGGGGATGTGACCAGGAGCTGCTGGCATAGCTGGGGATGTGACCAGGAGCCACTGGCATGGCTGGGGTTGTGACCAGGAGCCACTGGCATGGCTGGGGTTGTGATCAGGAGCCACTGGCATAGCTGGGGATGTTACCAGGAGCCACTGGCATGGCTGGGCATGTGGCCAGGAGCTGCTGGCATAGCTGGGGATGTGACCAGGACCCGCTGGGATGTGGCGGGGGGCAGCTGCTTCCCTGCCCTGGCTGCTCCCCTCTGCTCCTTCCCACCATCCCAAACACAGCCCCAGGGTGGTGTGGGCAGGGCATGGCCCCCGTTTGCCTGCAGGCAGGAGCAGGGACAGGGGGACAGCTGTGTCACACATGGTTTGAGGGTCCAGCATCTCCAGCACTCTGTGCTTGTCTGTGGGGCCACAGCTGCAGCCCCAGCTCAAATCTCAACACTGCCCCTCCTATTTCCAAGCAGGTGAATTCAGCATGGGGAAGGGATTTTGGGTTTTGGAGTTCTTCCAGCCACTTGTGTCCCCAGGGGAAGGTTGGAGGCAGAGTTTCCATGTCCCTCCCTGTAGGCAGCCCTGCGCCTCCACAGAAAGGGCAAGTGGGCATTGGAAGGGGCTGCCCAGGGAGGTGTTTAACAACAGACTGGATGTGGCACTGAGTGCCATGGTCGGGGTGACAGGGTGGTGTTAGGACGTAGGTTGGACTTGGTGATCTCAAAGGTCTTTTCCAACCTTGTTGATTCTCTGATTCTGGGATTCTGTAATTCTGTGATTCTGGGATTCTGTGGTTGATTCCCCTAATCTGTGATCAGCTCCCCTCTCCCTCACCACATCTGATCCTTCCAGGTCTCCAAGGCCAAACCTCTGAAGCCCATAGACGACGGGAAGGGGACACTCTGTACATCCAGTGTCCTTATGCATGGAGGGCTTCTGACCAGGAGTCAAAATACTGGTGCCTCTCAAAAGATGGGCAATGTGAACGTGTAGTGAACACATACGGTGACAACATGCGAAAATCTGACGATGGGAGAGCTCAAATAAGGGATAACACCACCAGTAAGACTGTGTCCATCACCATGACTGCCCTCAAGGCAGAGGACTCAGGCACGTATTTCTGTGCTAAGTATTATGGATACATACAGCTAAAGACAATCTCCCTGAATGTTTTCAAGGGTGAGTACCTGTACCCCACCCAAAGCCCAGCCTTGGCAGGAAGCAGCCTCATTCCTTCCCCTGCTCTGCTCCCCTCTCCCCACGGCTGAGCAGCTTCCCCTGATCCCCCCAGCCTCACTCCCTGCTTTCCCTCCCACACAGGGAGTGAAGGAGCCCCGCAGACCTGGCAGGTCCTGCTGGCTCCCAGCTCCCTGTGTCCTGCCCCACCTCCCCCTGCCCTGATGAGGGGCTGTCCTGAGAGAGCTGCCCCAGGGCATGGTCTGTCCCAGGTGCCCGTGTGCCCAGCACTGACTGGGCAGTGCCCACCTTTGGTGTTTCACAGAGCTGCTCATGTGGGAGTTGGACACGCTGTCAGTGCAGTGCCCAGCCTGGTGCCAGAGATGGTGGACTGGCTGCACAGTGCAGAGAGAAACATCCTCAGGGAGGCCAGCTAAATCCCTGCAAGACAGAGCGTTAATCGGGTATAATGCTCAAGGGACTCGCACTGTCACCGTGAAGCAGCTGCAGACCTGGGACTCTGGTGTGTACTGGTGTGCACTGGGCTCTGAGCGCAAAACGGAGGTCGTGCTCTCTGTGTTCAAGAGTGAGTACCTGCCCTGTTCTCAGTGTCCAAGGGTGGGTTCCTGTTGGCCTCTCACTGCCCAGGAGCGAGCCCCTCCTGGCAGCCAGCTGTGGCTGTGGGCAGGTCTCAGCCCAGGGGACACCCATCTCTGCCCCTGCCCATCCCTCCAGCACACACAGCGGCAACTTAGCCACAGGACCTTGGAGCCAAAGCTCAGGCCTGGCCCTTCATGCTCTGTCTGCTGTGGGGGGGGGTGGAGGTGGAGGTGTGGAGGTGGATGTATGGATGTAGGGATGTGTGGATGTGTGGATGTATGGATGTAGGGATGTGTGGATGTGTGGATGTATGGATGTGTGGATGTATGGATGTGTGGATGTGTGGATGTATGGATGTGTGGATGTGTGGATGTCTGGATGTATGGATGTGTGGATGTATGGATGTATGGATGTGTGGATGTGTGGATGTATGGATGTGTGGATGTGTGGATGTGTGGATGTGTGAATATGTGGATGTATGGATGTGTGGATGCAGCTCCAGGATAATCCGGTGCTGGGGAGGGGCAGCCGCTGTGGGATGGCACTCTGGGGTCTCAGCACATCCCGGGTGTTTTCCAGGGACCCAGCAGGTCACAGCCGAGGAGTCGGGCAGCGTCTCTGTCCGGTGCCACTACAAGGTCGCAGACTATGGGACTGTCACCAAAGCCTGGTGCAAAATGGAGGGGGAAACGTGCAACGTGCTGGTCACCAGCAGCTCAGAGCCCGCAGCGGGAAACAGCACGGCTCGGGAAGGGGTCAGGATGCAGGATGACAGCCAGCAGGGCATTGTCACTGTCACCATGGAGCAGCTGCAGCCGCGGGACTCGGGCGTGTACTGGTGCGCGCTGCAGGAGCTCTCGGCTCTGTCCCGCATGGAGGAGGTCACGCTCAGAGTCTCCAGGGGTGGGTATGGATCTCTCAGCATTTGTGCATTCCACACTCCTTGCCCTGCTCTGCGCTTCTGCACTGCCCAGCTTGCCCCACCTTGCCTGTGTTTGCCTGCCCAAACCCCGCAGCTCTGGATCTCCTCGTGGCCACCACCCTGTGGAAGAGCAGCAGGGCTGGGAGCAGATCCACATCGGTGCTGTGCTGCTCCTCCTTAACCTGGGAGCAGCCTCAGCTGCCCTGAGAGAGGTTTCTGTCACCCAGTGTTTGATATCAGTTCTTTAGAGTGATTTTATAGCTCCTTTAGTGTGGTTCATCCTTTGGCTTTCAATGACCTTCACTGGGTTGTCAAGGGAACAACTTTAGACTAGGATTTTACAGATCTGTGACTTTTGGGCTGTCTTTCAGACTGTTTTAATGGTAGGGGAAGGCACTGAGGCCCCTGGTCATGGCAGAGCAGCACCAGGCTGCAGCCTGGCTCTTGCAGAACTAAGAACAAGCAGTGACAGATGACGGGAGGGAACATTGGGACGCTGTGGATAAACTCACGGGATCAGGGCAGGGGAACAGCAGTGGCAGAGGTTTCACTGCTGAATGCAGAGCAGCCCCACAGTGACCATTCCTCTCCCCATGTCTGTGATTGCAGCGCTGTCTCCGGGAGGTTTTCCAGACACCGAAAGGAAAAGTCAAGATACTCTTGTGGGTGAAGCCAGGTAAGGCCTAAGAAGAGACTCTGAGCCTGGGCACACACAAGTTATTCGTGTTGTACACCTGGGGCAGGTACCTGGGCACTCTGGCTGCTCCTGTAGAGGAATTGGATATGACAGGATCCTCACCAAAGGTGGCCTCTCCTCCTCCAGCCCCTGCCCTAACCCTAATTCCAAAGGAAGAAGCAGATTGGTAAAATCACATGAGAGCCTTCTGCAGGTGCCTCTTTATCCTTCTCTCTTTGGGCTCTGCACTTCACATGAACAGAACCCCCAGATCCTGCCCCTCAGCCTCGACTTCGCTCCCTCCTGTCTGAATATTTAACAATGGGACAGTCCTTGGCTGCTATTATTCCATTTATCCGTTAAATATACAGAATTTTCCCCCTTGGCACATCTGCTGCCATCAATGCTACAGCAGCACCTGAGAGCAGAATCATCCCTGCTCCAGAGAGCCTGGAATTGTGCTCGGAGCTTTGGGCAGTGGCTTGCTTCTAAAGCCTGGAGAATGGTTTAGGAAAAGCTCAGAAGATACAGCCAGGTAGAAAAATCAAGAATCAGGAACCAGGGAAGGGCTCCAGTGCCTCTCATTCCCTTCTGGATCAGCAGGGACTTGCCCAGTGTCATAGATGGAGGATCCTGCAGGAGATCTTGCAGGAGAACCAGACCCTCCTCCCAAGTGCTTGAAGTGAGCACATGAGACCTGTCCCTGTCTGTCTTTTGGGCGATGGGCTGTTAAACCATCCCGCACTGGTAACTGCCTTCCTCTCCTCCAGCAGCAGCGAGAGCACCTTCCTCATCCTGTCCATGGTGCTGCTCGTCCTGCTCCTCCTGGCCCTCCTCACTGCCACAGCCCTGGGTGTCAGGCACTACAGGCTCCTGGTGAGGACAGGTACGTGGAGCTGGGACTGTCCCAGCAGGACAGGGCATCCCTCCCTGCACCCAGGTGAGCTCATTGCAGCCCAGGTGAGCTCATTGTACCCAGGTGAGCTCATTGCAGCCCAGGTGAGCTCATTGTACCCCAGGTGAGCTCATTGTACCCAGGTGAGCTCATTGCAGCCCAGGTGAGCTCATTGCACCCAGGTGAGCTCATTGCAGCCCAGGTGAGCTCATTGCAGCCCAGGTGAGCTCATTGCACCCAGGTGAGCTCATTGCACCCCAGGTGAGCTCATTGCAGCCCAGGTGAGCTCATTGCACCCAGGTGAGCTCATTGCAGCCCAGGTGAGCTCATTGCAGCCCAGGTGAGCTCATTGCACCCAGGTGAGCTCATTGCACCCCAGGTGAGCTCATTGCAGCCCAGGTGAGCTCATTGCACCCAGGTGAGCTCATTGCAGCCCAGGTGAGCTCATTGCAGCCCAGGTGAGCTCATTGCACCCAGGTGAGCTCATTGCACCCCAGGTGAGCTCATTGCAGCCCAGGTGAGCTCATTGCACCCAGGTGAGCTCATTGCAGCCCAGGTGAGCTCATTGCAGCCCAGGTGAGCTCATTGCACCCAGGTGAGCTCATTGCACCCCAGGTGAGCTCATTGCAGCCCAGGTGAGCTCACTGCACCCAGGTGAGCTCATTGTACCCAGGTGAGCTCATTGTACTCCAGGTGAGCTCATTGCAGCCCAGGTGAGCTCATTGTACCCAGGTGAGCTCATTGCAGCCCAGGTGAGCTCATTGCACCCCAGGTGAGCTCATTGCACCCAGGTGAGCTCATTGCAGCCCAGGTGAGCTCATTGCAGCCCAGGTGAGCTCATTGCCAGTGCCCTGAGCAGCTCAGGCTGGGCTCAAGGCAGGCTCCTCCCTGCCTCCCCTCACAATAAATCACACCCAGCTTCCTCCAGAGCTTGCAGGTGCAAATACCTTAGAGGAGGAGTAAAGAGAATAAAGAGCTCCCAGATCCAGGGCAGAGGCACATCCCATCACTGGGCAATCCCCCAGCCTTCCCAAACCTCCTCAGAGCTTTTCATGGACTTCTCTTCATCTAAACCCTCTGGTTTTGCCTCATTCCAAAGGTAACAGAGAAGCAGAGGACACCAGAGACAGAGCAGAGGGCACAGCACAGGTAAGGAAAATGAAACATTTCCCCCACGGTGCCAAATCCCTGAGCAACAGTGTGGGAGGAGCTGTCAGACCCACCTGGTGAGGAGTTTGGAGCTCAGTTTGGTTATAACCAGGAGAGAAATGGTGTTTAATGTCAGCAGAGAGAGGAATATTCCTGCCTGGAGAGAGAGGAGGGTAATTAACTCAAGGAAACTCCAGCAGGAACAAACCCAGTGGAACAAATTCTGAGAAGGGACTCAAGGAGTGGCAAACAGGGTCAGAGTATGAGGTTGTCACCTGTATCCAGGTGAGGTGGTGAAAAAAACAGTTCTCTGTTCTTTCACCTCTGTCACGACCAAAGGTAAATTCTGACACAGCTTCTCCTTTCCTTGGGGGAAAATCTCCTTCTCCTGGCAGCAGCTGTGGCCTGGCCCTGACTCATGTTAACGAGTGCTTTCCCTTTCTTTTCCCAGCCTGGCAGCACTGGGAAGAGGGGAAGCTCTCAGGATGACAGCAAAGGGTCAGAATACATGAACCTGGATGTGCAATCCCACCCCAGCCCCGAGGACCCTCTTTACTGCAACGTGGAGCCCAGCCAGGCTCACAGGAACCCCCAGTGTGTGGAATACGCTGTCATTGCCTTCAACCAGTCCCCAAGGAGCGCCAGGGAATGAAGCACAGGGTCCCAAACGAGCCAGAAATGGGGAAGAGAACTGGAAACAGAGTGGGAATGAGGAGTAGGAGGTGTGTGGATGGATGAGCTGAGTTTTGCTGTCATGTGTGTGGTGTTGCCTGAGCGTTCTCAGCCCTTCCTCCTGTTTTAGGGCCTAGCAGAGGTTTTGCCACACTCATGGCAGGTTGCCTCGGGTCAGACAGAGCTTTGGGGGATTCCCAGGATCTCTTGTACATCTGCTTTTCCAATTTCATTAAAGTTCAGAGTCTTGGAGGGACAGGTGTGGAGGCCTGGCCTTGTGAAAAGGAGAGGTGTGGACATGGCTGGGTGGGATATTCCTGCTGTGTCCCTGTGCAAACCTTGCCCCAATCCCAAAAATTCAGCTGCTGTGGCCAGGCAAACTCATTCCAGTGCTGCAGGGATTGAACTCAAACCTTGCTGTGGCTGGGTTTGTTTTTCATGGAATGGGGATGCAAGTGCTGGATTCTAAGAATAAGCAGAACCAACTCCTACACTTCCCTGTCTGCTGGAAATTCTCCAAATGACACATTTTATTTTGCAGTCACTTGGGGAACAACATGAAATGAGTTCATGGGTCCATGAAATGGGTTTATGGGGTTCAGCTTCATTTCTCCAGGAGCTCTGGCTCCTGATTTTCCTGCCCCAAGCCCTGCTGCAGGTGACAGACCAGAGGGGCCTGAACCAGCCCTCATTGCCAGGCCAGTCACATCCAACAGGGCTGCAGCAGGGAGGCTGATGGAAATTTTTTGAGATTTTCAGAGTTGACCTGACAGAAAGAAAAAGAAAATGGTTCTGGAAATGATTCATTCAGCACAACATTCCCCTAACAATTTGCTCTTCGTGCAGTTGCACTGGCTCAAGCTGTGGAAGAGTAATAGCAAAAAACAGTGGAGTGGAAGAGAGGCATTTTTGGGAACATTCTCGAAGAGAATCCTGATTTGTGCTCACTGGAACAAGAAGGAGCAAAAACTGCAATCAGTCACCTGACAGAGAATTCCTGGTCACTGTGAGGGACCATTTTCTTAACCACTAACTCGAGGAAAGGCAAATTTAGCAATGGCCAGGCCTGCAGGTTTAGCACCACACCAGTTTAGAAACCAGGGTCTATTTGTACTTTCATGGAAGACCTCCAAGGAAATAAATCACCTCAAAAATGAAAAAGCAGCAGCCCAGCCCCATCAGTCTGCTGATGTTCTGGGGTCTGTGGCTGCATTCCTGTGGCATTGGCTGGCTCACAATCAGTGTCCCCAGCAGAGCCCCTGTGTCCTTTGTGCCAGGGACAGAACACAACTGGGTGCTGGGCTGGTTTAAAGCACCCAGAGCTCCCAGAGCAGTGCCCCTGCCCTGCTGTGTGTGCTTGGACTTCAGACAAGGATGCTCCATGCACAGGCTCTTCTTTCTGCTGAAAAGCCAGGGGGTGATGTCCTTGTCCTCCTTCACCCTTAGGATGCTGCCAGAGCCACCATGAGAGCCTCTCTTTCAGCTTTCCAGAAATTCCCCCCATGCACAGCTCCTGTAAATGATGGATCATGATTTATCACCATCGTGCTTGGAGTGCCAGCACAGGGGGATGGCTTCCACTGATGTCTGGAAAGGCTGACCTGGAACAGAGCAAAAGGAATAAAATAGGAATTTATTGAAAGGATCCACCTTGGGCAGTGCAAGAGCCCGGCCAGGGCTGCACCCAGGTTGAAGATGGATCCCGGGCAGGAGTTTTTACATTTTTTTAAGTTTTGGTTCATCTGCATACCGGGGTTAATTGTCCAATTAGAGCTTCAGGTTATGAAGTCTCAGCCCCCTGGCTTGCCCCCTTTCCCTCACTGTTATTTATGATTTTTGGGTACTGGGTGTCCTTGATTCTCCAGCTGGGAAGGGATTGTTTTGTTCAACTCCTCTGTGAAGAGAACTCACAAACACCTTACTAACACCTCACATGGAGTTTCAGAGTTACACACCAAGCAGCAGAGAGTCTGGAAGATATAAAATCTGAAACCCAAGGCATCATCACTACCACAGGGATATTGGGAAGGAATTCTTCCCTGGGAGAGTGGGGAGGCCCTGGCACAGAGCAGCTGTGGCAGCCCCTGGACCCCTGGAAATGTCCAAGGCCAGGCTGGACAGGGCTTGGAGCAACCTGGGACAGTAGGAGGTGTCCCTGCCATGGCAGTGAGTGGGACTGGATGAGTTTTGAGGTCCCTCCAACCCAAACCATTCTGTGATTCCATGATTCCATGAAACCCTGCTGTGGTGGGAGCAGCCAGCCAGGCTGTGGCTTCAGGCCACCACGTGCTGCTCCCTCCCAGCTGACTGAGCTGTGGCTGGCACTGGGCAATGCTGATGCCTGAATTTTCAGCCCACGAGAGCAATGCCCATGCCTGGAGAATTGCTCAATGTGCAGGATGAAAAAGATGCCAAGTTCCTGTGCTCCTTCCTTCCTGTGCACAGCCGAGGAGGGGGAGAGGAGCTGCCCATGGGCAGAGCCAGCATTGCTCCTCTCCAGGCTCCTCTCCTGCTCCTTCTCTGCTCAGCTCCATGGAGAAGCTCCTGCACCTCACCTTGCTCTTCCTGGCAGGTAAGAACTGCACATGGCTTTGGGGTTTAGGTAAAGGGTGAAGGATTGGGGCAAAGCTTTGTCTTTGTCTGAAGGCTCCGTCCTCAGAGCTTTCCGTTTTCCCTTTATTTGCTAAAGGGCCACCCATCAAAGGGTGATCCCAGTGCTCCCAGATTTCCTCACATGCATCCTTTTGAGTCAGAACAGGAACCACTGATGACAGAAGTCCTGTGTGCAATGAGAAATTGCAAAATCCTGGGATTTACATAGATGCAAATGACCTCAGGCAGGGCTCAGGGGGAGGGGATAGCTCTGAAATCCCAGACACGTGGATTTCCAGTTTGGAAAGGAATGTCCATCTGAAATGAGAACAGAGGTACAGCTGGGGCCCTCTGCAGCGATTTGGGGATCCCAGATCCTCACAGCAGTGCAGGGAAATGCAACAGGCTCCAGCTGTGGGAGCACAGGAACCTGTCCCAAAAACTGGGATGAGTTTGGAAGAAGTTCACTGTACTTTGCCCAGTGAGGAACACCGACAGTTTATGATCTGTCAGCAGTTGGTTGGGAGGAGAATGACACAATTCCAGAGGGACATCAGGGAATCTTTCAGTGATTCTGTTTGAGAGGAGTTTTGCAGTGCTGTGGGAATTCTG
The DNA here is from genome assembly GCA_013397075.1 of Rhabdornis inornatus. Taxonomy (NCBI): domain Eukaryota; kingdom Metazoa; phylum Chordata; class Aves; order Passeriformes; family Rhabdornithidae; genus Rhabdornis; species Rhabdornis inornatus. The sequence continues at coordinate 132,076 of VWZS01009936.1, forward strand.
GGGCTGGAGGGGCAGAGCTGGATGAAAGAAGGGGGGACAGGAGAAGCAGTGAAAGAGTTTTGGAGGGATTGAACAGGACTGGACTGGATATTCCATGAGGTAAACCCTGACTGGAGCACCCCAGTGCAGAAACATGTCCGGATAAAGCCCTGTAGGTGTTGGATACTTGCAGAACACAGATCCATTTTAGGTCTTCTTCTAGTCAAGCCAAAATAACTTCATATTTTTTAGTTTACAATTCACTTAGAATTGTTGAAATTATTGTAAGAAGTGTTGTTAAAAGGCTCAACCAGCACAAAGTCCTAACAAGAGCCTATTTTTAAATTTACTTCTGTTTTATCATTACTTATGGTCTCACAGAAGTATTTGCCTGTGACGTTTTTTTCACTAGAAATAAGAGATTTCCACAAATACCACAATGCACGTCTCTCTGGAGGTATTAATAGCTCAGACTGTCCCCTCTGCCTCTGCCTGTCACAAAGAGGAATGGAAATTAGAAATGAGGAACCAAGACAATAAAAAAAAGTCAAGCAGACAAAGACCAGTTGTCAACATGGTTAAAATTAGTAAGTTATTAAAAGATAGGGTGGAAAAAAAAAATGTTAAACTGGATTTGAAAACTGAGAGTGGGATTCAGAAGGAAGCAGTGAGCAGGGCACTGGTTTGGAGGTGCCACTGGGACAAATTCCAGAATATCTGAGCCAAGATCTGAGAACACGGGGCTGGTATGGGGGAAGTGGACAGGTGACACCTGTAGGTGACAACCGCTGAGGGTGACAGCCCAACAGGTGACAGTCCTCTGCAGGTGATTGTCCTGTGGGTGACAGCCTCATGAGTGACATCCTGCAGGTGACAGTCCTACGGGTGACAGCCCTACAGGTGACAGCCTAGATGACAGTCCTAGGGGTGATAGCCCTATGGGTGACAGCCCTAAAGGTGACATCCCTCTGGGTGACAGTTCCACAAGCGACAGCTCTACAGGTGACAGTCCTACAGGAGATAGCCCCGTAGGTGACAGCCCTACAGATGACATCCCTATGGGTGATAGTCCTACAGGTGACACCCTATGAGTGACAGCCCTACAGGTGACAACCCTACGTGTGACAACTCTACAGGTGACATCCCTATGGGTGACAACCCTATGGGTGACAACTCTACAGGTGACATCCCTATGGGTGACAGTTCCACAAGTGACAGCTCTACAGGTGACAGTCCTACAGGTGACAGCCTTACGGGTGATATCAGAGAATGAAAACGACGTTCAACATCCCCACAGTGAGGGATAGACCTGGAAGAGCCTTGGCTCACCTGTCCCTCCGTCCCTCTGTCCCCCTGTCCCTCTGTCCCTCCATCCCTCTGTACCTGTGTCCCTCCATTCCTCCATCGTTCTGTCCCTGTGTCCCTCCTTCCCTCTGTCCCTCCGTCCCTCCATCCCTGTGTCCCTGTGTCCCTCCGTCCCTCCATCCCTTCATCCCTCCATCCCTGTGTCCTTCCATCCCTGTGTCCCTCTGTCCCTCCATCCCTACATCCCTGTGTCCCTCCATCCCTCTGTCCCTCTGTCCCTGTGTCCCTCCATCCCTGTGTCCCTCTGTCCCTCCATCCCTACATCCCTGTGTCCCTCCAACCCTGTGTCCCTCCATCCCTCCATCCCTCCATCCCTCCCTCCCTGTGTCCCTCCATCCCTCCGTCCCTCTGTCCCTCCATCCCTGTGTCCCTGTGTCCCTCCATTCCTCCATCCCTCCCTCCCTGTGTCCCTCCATCCCTCTGTCCCTCCCTCCCTCCCTCCCTCCCTGTGTCCCTCCATCCCTGTGTCCCTGCATCCCTCCATCCCTCCGTCCCTGTGTCCCTCCATTCCTCCATCCCTCCGTCCCTGTGTCCCTCCATTCCTCCATCCCTCCGCCCCTGTGTCCCTCCATTCCTCCATCCCTCCATTCCTGTGTCCCTCCATCCCTGTGTCCCTGTGTCCCTCCATCCCTGTGTCCCTCGCAGCACCCTGTGCCTCAGAGAACGTCACCGTGGTGGCCGCCGTGGAGGGGGACACCATTTCTGTCAACTGCTCCTACGACCCTCGGCAGTGGTGGCGGGGGAAGAGCTGGTGCCGGCAGCTGGAGCGGGACCGGTGCCAGCAGGTCCTGAGCGTCCCCCCGGCCTGGCTGCCCTTCCCCCGGAGCAGGAGGGGCACTGCCACCCTGAGGGACGATGCCCGCGCCGGGCTCCTGACCGTCACCGTGCGGCAGCTCCGCAGGGAGGACGCGGGGCTGTACCAGTGCAGGACGGAGTTCCTGGGGGAAACCAAGAGCCTGAGGAAGGTGCAGCTGGAAGTGCTGGCAGGTACGGCCTGGGTGTGAGTTTGGAGGGATCCTGATGGAATTTCTGGGGGTCCTGATGGAATTCCAGGGGTTTCTGGTGGAATTTCATGGGCTCCTGATGGAATTTCTGGGGTTCCTATTGGAATTTCTGGGGTTCCTGGTGGAATTTCATGGGTTTCTACTGGAATTGCACAGGTTCTTACTGGAATTCCATAGGTTCCTATTGGAATTTCATGGGTTCCTGTTGGAATTGCACAGGTTCCTGATGGAATTTCTGGGGTTCTTGATGGAATTTCTGGGGTTTCTGGTGGAATTTCATGGGTTCCTACTGGAATTGTACAGGTTCCTATTGGAATTTCACGGGTTCCTATTGGAATTTCACAGGTTCCTGATGGAATTTCTGGGGTTCTTGATGGAATTTCAGAGGTTCCTGGTGGAATTTCATGGGTTCCTACTGGAATTGCACAGGTTCTTACTGGAATTTCATGGGTTCCTGATGGAATTTCTGGGGTTTCTGGTGGAATTTCTGGGATTCCTACTGGAATTTCAAATTTCATGGGTTCCTATTGGAATTTCACAGGTTCCTGATGGCATTTCACAGATTCCTGATGTAATTTCAAATTTCACATGTCCCTACTGGAATTCCATGGGCTCCTACTGGAATTCCATGGGCTCCTACTGGAATTCCATGGGTTCCTACTGGAATTCCATGGGTTTCTATTGGAATTTCACAAGTTCCTATTGGAATTTCATGTATTCCTACTGGAATTTCACAGGTTTTTACTGGAATTTCACGGGTTCCTATTGGAAATTCAAGGGTTCCTATTGGAATTTTACAGGTTCCTGCTGGAATTTCACAGGTTCCTATTGGAATTTCATGGGTGTCTGCAGCTGCCAAGGGCCCACCTGAGCCAACATCTGCTTTTGTCTCCCTCTACGGAGGTTCTGTGTTTCACTGCCTCTTTTTATTCCTGATTTACAGCAGCGTGCCCTCGCTGCCAGAGGGTCTCTGACACGTCACCCCCTTGCTGCTCCCCATCTCACCTGGGCTACCTGCCCAGCTGAACATCAGCCACAAACATCTGCACACTAAACTGTTGTGTTTCCATCACAGCTGGCCTGGTGACCCACGTGCCAGAGGAGCCCAGAGCCGTGCAGAGCAGCTCCAGGTGAGCCCAAAACTCCTCGTGCTGAGCTCCCTAATCCTCCCAGGACTAAGGCAGCGCTGCAAGAGATTGTCTCGAGGTTGGAGTGTAACCTCTGATCCTTCCTAGCCTGGCTAGGAGGCTTGGAGGTTTCACTGAACTCAGTGATTTTATGCAGAAAGAAAATCTGACCCGATTGTTTGGGAATTAAAAAACTTTAATACTAGAAAATAGCAAACACCAAGCTGAGCAGTTTGTACTGAACGAACCAGGAAAGATGGTACAAGGAGGCTTGATCCATGCACGAGGGAAAAATGGCAAAAAGCAGGTGTGCCTTGGTTTGAAAGACAGGTATTTGTTAAAAGACACAGGGTTTGTTTTTTGTTTTTTTTCTGAAAAGGAGATTATAACTCCCCCCTTTTCTTTTACTTTACTATTATTTTGAAATTAAAGGGCTTTTAGGTGAAGATGTGGGGGTAGGAATAGCAGTTCTTTACTGATATATAGATATATATATGTGTAACAAGGGAAATAAAACACAACAATTACTGCGAGATTAACAACAACAGAGCAGAAAACTCAGTAAACAGTTTTTTCGGTGGTGGATGTATTTTTTTTTAGGTGTTAGGGCATGGCAGGGGTATTTATAAGCTTGGAGGAAGGGAGGAATTAGGGCAGAGTTTAAGGAGGGCATCCAATAAAGAAGGGCGATTAGGAATATTAAAATTATTGCAGCAAAAAGGAACCAATGATAACAAGGGAAGCAGAGAACTTTCTAGCAATGATCAACATACTAGAACTGGAGGATTCTGGGGGGAATTTTTTATCCACCACTGTTGAAGGTTTTCTCACAGCCTTAAGCCGTGGTCATCTGTGCTTGTATTGGAGCTGACCCCAATATTGGACCATCCCCTTCCTGGCTGCATTTCTGGCTCCCCACAGGTCCCCTCCTGACGTGGATTTCACCGTTTTCTACATCCTCGCTGGGCTCCTGGTGGCCAAGTTGACGGTGGCTGTGCTGGTTTGTGCTGTTGCCCACAGCAGGAAGAACAGGGACATAGAGCAGAAGCCAGGCCGGGCTGAGCAGCAGGTGCTCCCATTCCCTGCTGACCTCGGACACGACGGAATCGGCCTCTCCTGGGGGAGCTCTGCCTGAGCCAAGCCAAAGGGGATCCATGGAAAAGGAAAATCAGGTGTTTCCATAAGAAAAGGATCGCTGTAAACACAGTCTGGAAGAACTTGTCACTCTGGAGAGGGAACATCCCCATCTTCTTCATCACCTCTTCCCCAGGCAGTTATTCCAGACATCATTGCCAGGACTGTTCCATCACTGAACTGACACCCACCAGCTTCCTGCCACCTCAGGGCACAGCCAGGGGACAGATTCTGTCTTTGCAAGGCGAGGAAGAGCAGCTCCTAAAAGCTGCTTTGGACAGTGGGGATGCTTGGAGGAAACCCCTGTGGAAAGGAGCTGCAGGATACACCAGGAAAGGGAGCTGCGAGCTGGCTTCTCCCCTCTGAAGGGACTTTGTGAGCACAGAACTGTCCCTCTGCTGTTCCCCCTGTGCTCCCTCTCCATGTGATGTTTGTCCACCCCTCCCCACAGTGGGGCTGCACTCAGCTCTCCCAGCCTCCCAAACCCATGGGCACTCACATTTTCTTTTTCCCCCGCCAAACTAAATAAAATCCAGCTGATCCTCTGGCTTGCTGTGGATTCCTGCAGGACACCAGGTCACAGTCGTGTCCCAGAGCAGAGGTGATGCCTGGAGCACCCTGGAGTGTTTCGAACATCCAGGAGCACTCAGAGCCAGCAGGACAGGCTGGAACATCCAGAGCCAGCTCCATGCAGGAGCAGCAGCTCAGAGCCCAACCCCTCACTGCCCACAGAAGCAATGGCTGAAATGTGCTTATTTTAATTACACTTTTGGGTTCTCACTTTTAGAGGAGTTCTGTGTTTTGTCCAGAAATTGAAATTCATGGTGGGACATCTGGCAACCTTTGTCCTTCTGAGGCCTTTCCCTCCCACCACTGTGAGGCTCTCAGTCTTAAATCAGCAACTTTTAGTGGAAGAAAATCTGTGTTTGTTGCTCTCTCCTGGTCCAGACAGGTGACCTGCTGCATGACTGCATCCACAGAGAGGAATTTGCCACCTGAAATAAAATATCTCCAAGGAAATAAAAAGAAATCAATAATTTACTGGCTACCATCAAAAACAATGAATGTAATTTGGTAGGATTGTATTAATCAAAACCAAATGGGTTTGGGACAGAAATGTTTCTGGGGCTGGTTGTGTCTTTCCCTTCCCCTGTTCCCTCTGTGCTGACGTTGGCTCTGTTCCTGTCCTGGGTGACCTGGATACTCCACGGGGTTGTTTTTTCCTGTCTTCCCCCCTGATGAATCACAACCTGAACTTTTGGGGCTTTTTGTAGAAAAAAAAAGAGGAACTCCTTGTCCCTCAGTGCTCCCATCCTGTGAGGGCCAACAGGAAACTCCAAGCCTGTGTTTGGTGCAAAAATGCTGTCCCAAATTCAAGGTAGCTCTGATCAAAGTCTCATTAAAGCAGGAGGGACTGGAATGATGGATGAGTTCTCATGGAATATGATGAGAGTGCAGCTGAGAAAGCTCCAGTTTAATGACTCGGGAGAAGATCATCTTGGGAGCCATTTCCAGGGGAGAAACAAACTAAGGAACAGCATCAAGCTGGAAGTTTGGCGTGAGTTAATCAAAGAATGAATTATCTGCTAAAAGTCAGCAATTTCTTACTACTTGACAAGAAAGATTACAGGTCAGTGCTAAAGAGCTCTCTTTGGAGCCTGGAAATTTCCTGAGACACAGATAATTCCTGAATTTCTTTTTTTTTTTAAACAGATTTTTTCTACATGCTAATGGGATAAACAAATTGGAGCCAACTGGTGGAGGGGGGAGCCTGGCTTGGCTTCATTGATAAATGAAATTTTACATTTATACCATCAGATGGAACAGGCTCTGAGCAATCTGAATTTTTGCAGGAGGAAAAGTTGCTGATTTTTCTGTAGCAGAAGTGCCCAGGGATGGATTGATGTGGGAAAATCATGTGCTCGTTGTTGTTTTCCAAGGGGAAGATCAAAGACAGACCCTGAAAAGGACCAGTGCATCCCAGTGAGGGATGGTGGCACTGCAGGAAGGGAATCCAGGCTCCTGAGGGATGTCCTTGAGCCCTGGTGGCACTCCAGGAATGGAATCCAAGCTCCTGAGGGATGTCCTTGAGCCCTGGTGGCACTCCAGGAGGGGAATCCAGGCTCCTGAGGGATGTCCTTGAGCCCTGGTGGCACTGCAGGAATGGAATCCAGGCTCCTGAGCCTTCCCCAGGCTCACCAGTGCCAAGGCAAACACTGCTGGGATGGATCCCCTGTGGCTGTGGGTCAGATCCAGATCCACCTTGTTACAGCCACAGTAGGGATGTTGCACTGCAATTTTTATCCTGGATACATAATCCAGCAAAAAGCACACAAAGTCTCCTCCCAGATGAGCCCCATCACTTGTAAATAGAAATTGGGATATCCTGGTTTTCCCTGCAGTCCCTGTGCCCTCCTGGGACTGTTCCTTCCTGCCCAGCACTGCTCTGGTTGCTGCTGTTCTCCTCCTCCTCCTCCTCCTCTTCCTCACCACCTCCACCAGAAGGAAAAGGGCAGGTTTGAGAAGTTAAAGAAACTCCTGAATCCTCTTGGCTGCTTTTCCTGCCCCTGCAGCTTGTCATCCCAGAAAGCCAGGGTGTCACAGCCATCCTTGGCCAGGGAGGCAGGGATGAGCTGGGACTGAGAGTCAGGTTTAAAATGACCAGGGAAAGGTGAAGGTTTGTACTCAAAAGGGTTTCTGTCCTTCATGGCAGGAAAAGGGATGGACTTTGGCAGACCCCAACCAGAAATCCCTGTTTTTTTTATGCTGGTTCACAACTCCAGGGGATTATCCAAGAGCTCCATCCATCCCCTGTGGGCATGAGGCTCCTCCTGGAGCTCCCAGGCTAAAGCTGCCTGGATTTGTTGGTTGTCTGACACCTCCTTCCAGGCAGACACAAACCACTCGGTTGGTTTGAGGAAGTCCCAGCCCCGCTGCTTTGTAACGGGCTGATGTTATCTGCACCACTTCATCGGTGGCTTGTCTGAAGTTTCTTCTGTCTTCACTCAGAGCCAGGATTAAAAAACACAAAGGAGATGAATTTTCTCGTGTTCAGGCTTGGTTGTTTATTAAATCTTATTTAAAGTACAGAGAGTTCAGCAACACTTCTAGCCACCAGCTAAAAGTGAGATCCAGCTGCTGGAAGGTCTCTTAAAGCTGAGCAGTCCAAGAGAGAATTAACACCTATATTATTTATACTTTTGACCCAATAACCAAATTCCTGTGATGCTCAGTGTGACACTGACTGACCAGCCATGAAGAAGAAGGAAGAAGGAGACAGAAAAAAACAAGACCCAAAATCCTCCATCTTGTCCCATACCTATTCCTATATTACAAAAACCTCAGGTTTAAAACCCTTCACCATGTGAAATCACGCACTTGTATTTCACTACACACCCGTGATTTTAACTCCATCACTCAAATTTGGAAGCTTCTCCAGGGGGTCAGTGCTGGAAAGCACAGAAAGCTCAAAAATCCCAGGTTTGTGGGATCCAACACTGCTTCTTTCTGCTCGTGGTAATAACAAAAAAATTCACAATGCTGATCGTTAACTGGCCTTGAATCTGCAGGAGCATCAAATCTTCATCGAAGGAGAACTTCGTTTCTGCAACCACCCCAAATATTTCATGTGCTGACTCTGCCCAGTCCCTTAAACCTTAGGAAGTGCAGTCTGTGCAAGTTTCCTAAACATCTCTGAGCTCACATTCCCTTTTGCCACACATCCTCTCTGCTCTTCCCCAATTTCATGAGACAGGAGGAAATATTTGCAGCTGCAGATGAAGCAAGGCTGATATTCAGAAGCAGAACCACCCAGCTTGGTTTGTACCCAGCTGCTGAGGGTGGGGATGGGCTGAGGGAAAGGAGACACCTGGATGCACGATTTCCCTGGAAAATAAGAAAATAACTGCACTTTTCTGACAGCACAGCACCTTGGGCAAACCCAGAGGAAATCTGTGGTGCATTTGCTTTTCCAAATTCTTCTATTTTTAAATAGCAGGGAGTCATAAACCCAAATAAAGGAACTGGTTGTGTCTGGCAGCAGCTGGTACAGCATCACAGGCCGAGTGAGCTGCTTCCTCTGCACTTAAATAATCACAGAAAAAGTGTTAATTACTGCCCATTCTGATAAATCTGGTAAAAATCTGATTTATTTTAAACCTATGAGCTTTTTCCCTGGGCCTCAGAGAGACAAGCAATGCATTTGATATGTTTTAATAAACAAGGGGCTTCTTGGAAAATACTTGTCTACTTTATAATCTAAACTGTCATCAGCTTGAGCTCCTGGGGTGGAATTTACACTCCAAGGTATTGACTTGTTTTACAAAGAAATAACTCTGTATTTCCCTGCTTGTTGTTTATTAACACACACCCGTGCTCCAGGATAAATCTAGCTTGACTTTATTACAAATTATAAATTACACCCCTGTTGATCCAACTACAGAATCCTGTTATCGTGGTGATGTGAGCAAACCTCCCTGAGGGATTGTGAATAAATCCCCAAATTCAGCTGGCTGAGATTTTCCTCTTAATTCCATGAGCTGGAGAGAGAGGATGCTGCAAAGGGCACAAAAATGGGTTTAATTTTTGGATGTCAGGATTGCTGGAAGACTCCAGCCTGGATGCTGGGTGGCAGGGGAGGGAAGGAAGGTGAAAATGCAGGGAATAAATCCATGGATTGGATAAACTCTGAGAATTTATTTTTTATTTATTTTATTTATATAATTTTAATAATAACAATAACAATTTTGTATAAATTAATAAATTACATTAATAAAACATTTTAAATAGTAATTATGTATAATATATATTATAAGGTGATATTAATATTTATTATTATCTGAGGGTGAGGGTGAGAGAGAAAAGTAAATTCTGTTGGCTGCTTTGATGTGGCCACACAATACCAGTTTTTTCACCACTATATCCAAGATGATTTTATTATTCTACTACAAACTGTTTGAAACAAAAAAAGCTAGAAAGTTACATCATAATAGCTAAAGAAACTGATTTCTGCCTTGCGTGCTCGTCCTCATTTCCTGTCCTGATCCTACACATTGTCATTTCCTTCCTTCTTGGTTTGTTTGTTTGGTTTGGGGTTTTCTGGTGATCATCCCTGCATTCACCAATTCTGGAAAGAATTCACGGCTGCTGGCTTTGTGCTCTGGGGGTTTGGAGATGCTGAAATGTTGGGGTGCAGTTTGCACCATTAACTATTTCTTTTAACTGTTTCATTAACTATTTCTCTTGCAATGAACGTGCAGTTCCAATCCTGGGAAGAGCAGCATGCCCAGAGGGATTACAGGACACTGGGAAATCCTCTGTCTCATAAAGCTTTCAGAGCCCACCCAATCCTCCTAAGAGGAAAACTCTTTTTGTGCCAAAACACAGAAAAAACCTCATTTTGGAGGTCTTCATTCAGCCATGTTTGGGCTAAAAAATAACGACAGTATAAAAAACAAAGTTTATTTTTTTGGTAGATTTTTAAAGGTTTAATAAAAAGTAATGAGAGACAAACAGTAAAGAGACAAAGAGATAAAAAGAGACAAAGAGATAAAAAGAGACGAACAGCACCCCTGCTGTTTTGGAGACACCCTGTAAATTTATTAATCCATTGCATATTCATAGACCTATTATACACGTTCAAACTTTTCTATAAACTATTTTTCATATTCCAGGAATTGTTTTACATGGCTACTTCTTCAGTCTGCCTTTTTAGAGCATGTGTGTTTCTTGGCTGTGGTTTTAATTTATGTTTTTTATTAGTCTCGATTTGGGTTGTGGTCTTGAATTTCTAGAGATGGTTGGTGCTGGTAGCTGTGGATCAGCAGCAGGTGTTTGCTGGGTGTTATCCAGCCCAGCAGGTACAAAGACACCTCATCAGCTCATGTTAGAGCCAGGGCAGGGGGTCAGGACAGGGATGTCCATCCATCCATCCATCCATCCATCCATCCATCCATCCATCCATCATCCATCCATCATCCATCATCCATCATCCATCCATCATCCATCCATCCATCCATCCATCCATCCATCCATC
>VWZS01009936.1:143822-160931 GCA_013397075.1 Rhabdornis inornatus
TCCCCACACCCCATCACAACATTCCCAACAAAGAGTAAAAGCTTCTCAGTTTATAAATTTTATTAGCTGGAGAGTGTACACAGTACTTACAATTGCATCTATTAAAGACCAAAATACACTTGAAAAAATGCATCATATAAAAAAAATTAAAAACTTTGATCTATGTACAAACTTTGCCTGACATTATGTTAAGCTCAGGACCCTCCCACGCCCCTTCACAAAGAAAAGTTTATTTTTTCCCTCTTTTTAACATGCATTTAGCATCACTTGAGGACCATTTTTTTCCAAAATCCTGCTCTTTACACGCCTTTAAATCTGGGTTTTGATGGGTTTGATGCTTCACTGCTCTGGGTCAATCAAACATTTCTCCCCAAGCCTCTTCTTCCATCCTCACCCACTCTTTAACTCACTCCTAAAGTGGAGTTTTTGCTCAAGTGTAGCCAATCTACAAAGAATTCTCATTTAATTACTAGGGAGGTTTGAACTGGACACGTCTCCAATTTTAACACATTTCCCAGGAATAGAAAGCAGATATTTTTGGTACCGTGGTGTTGACTGCTGGCTCCAACCTCACTAAACAAACACAACTTTCAGCAGTGATAAAATGAACACAAAACAAATAAAAATATGACAGGAGCACTCAGGCTTTCACATCACTATTTAAAATATTAACAATAAGACTTTCTAGAACACAAATCTGTATTTCTTCACACACAGCCTACAACAGCGGATCAGAGAACCTAGATATGAAGGGATATTGGGAAAAAAAAAGTTTACAAGTTCTTTAAGAAAAGTAATTACTCATTTAAAAAAAAAAAGAAACAAAATCTATGTCAGAGCTATAATCTTGCTTCCCAAACTTCCAGCCCTCAAAAAGATGTTTCAGGACAGAGATTAACCATCAGCTGAAGAGTAAAAAAACATCATGGAGAGGTTCTTACTCCAGCACACAAATATTTCACCAACAAAATGTACAGATGCTCCAAAAAAAAATATTTACAGTAATGCTGCAAACTAAAATCCCTTAAGGAGAGCTGCATGTCCCTGAAATGGGGGAGATCCAAGGAAATGCTGCAGGAGGAAACTTCACTGAGGAAAAGCAGCTCTGTGCTGGAACTGGGCAAGGATTTAAGGTAGAAGCAACCAGAAGCCCTGACAATGCCATTGATGTTAAAAATGCCCTTGAAATAAAGCAATAAATATTAGAAATAAATGCTAATTAAGAGTTGTGAGTAGAGTGTGAGATTATTGGTGTAATTTAGGACAAAAATTGAAGTTTTATTTGCCAGGCCAGCTCCTCCTGCAGCTGTCCCCGAGTTCCTTCCCTGCTCCAGCTGTGGGGAGGGACAAGGAACCAGAATTCACACCAAGGAGCTGAGCTGCACTGACAGCCCCAGCTGCCAACTCCAAACCCCCTGTGCTGCTCCTCCCTGTCCTTGCACAGGGCATCCTCCCAGCTGGACAGGCTCCCTGTTCCTCCAGGACTGCCTGCTCACAGCAAGGATCCAACATTTCTCCTCCATACTCTCAGCTTTAATATTTTTCTTTCATCCAAAGGAAACAGAATTTTCCAGGCTCTGTTTTTTTGTATCCTCCCACTCTTCTACAACTTACTGATTTGTCCTCCACTTTGTCTTTAGCCAAATTAAAAAACATGGGAGGAAATATAATTTTCAAGCTGCATTTTTTTCTCACTTGAAATCAGCATTCACTGCATTTAACCCATTCTCACCCATCCTTGACTGCATTTCCTCAAAAATTCCTTATTCTTCAGCTTCACCTAGCAACATTTCCAAGCCCAAACTTCACTGCTGTGATCCAGTTTGAACTACAGGACACAAAAACTGGAAAATCTGTGACTCCAGCAGACAGATGATCCCCAGAGCAGCTCATCAAGGTGGGAGGGGACAGGAGTGGAATGGGGAGAAATCACCTGTTAAATGCTTTTAACTACTGCTCCCACCACCAAAATTCAAATTATAATAGAGCAGGCTTAGAATCTAAATTAAAGCTCTGTTCTGGGGAGATGCTCAGCCAAATGCCAGCTGTAAGTCATGGAAAAATCCTATTTTTTAATAATGTAAGTATTGCTCCTTCACTAAGTGCCACTTTTGTTTTGTTTTTAAGAGCTTAATTTATAAAAAGCATGAAAGGTTCATCAATATCTGCCTTCATCTGCTGAGTCCTTCAGGTACCTCAGGTTGAGCTGCCCCAGCTGCTGCTGTCCTGGATCATCCATCCCTCACTCTGGAATTGCAGAACTGATTTAGGCATCAGAAAATCCATCCCAGCAATGGCCAAGTGCCACCACTCTGACACTGAGGGTTCCACATCTCTTGGAGGAACCATGGACTTCACTGGCAGGTGAGAAAGAAGGTTTAAAAACAACAGAAACAACAACAACAAAAAAAAAAATCCCTTGGAAGAGACTGAAAAGTTTCAATCCTTTTTATACTTGCATCCAGTTTTCTTCCAAAGCAACAAATACTGGCAATGAACACCCAAAACCACCCAGAGACTGATTTACTGACCCAATCCCCCCCAAACCCCTCTCCCACCCCACTTGCAACAGAGACACAACACATCAAGTCCTGCAGTAAACCTTGACTATTCCTAGCAGTGTTTGGATGGCTGAACCTTTCCCAGAGAAGAGCTTCTGTACACATTTACAAGGTGGAATTGAAAAGAATCCCCTTCAGTTTCTGCCAGGGTCTGAAGTGCAACAGCAGGGCCCAGCTCAGGGAAAACCAAGTCCAAAGGGGTGAGGAGTGGATGGAATAACAAATCTCTGCTGGGCACACACAGCCCTGTGGTGCAGCACATCCAGTGCTGGCTGGAGGAGCTGGAATCTGTCCCAGGACAGGGCTGAGCTGCACCAGCCACTGGGATTGAGGTGGGAAAATGAAGGAAAACCAAAAGGATGAGTGCTCAGACTCTGAATTCCCTGTGCTGGATCAGGAGAGGGCACCAAGGAAGTCTGGAAGGTTCTGTTTGCAGAGTTAAAACCTCAAACACGTCCTCAACACGTGGTGCTTGCTCTGTGGAAAAGGACAGGCTGTGACATGGAGATTGTCCCACTCCAGGATTCACTGGACACTCTGGGCAGGCAGGACAGGCTGGCAGGAGGGATGGGAATTCCCTTCAGGTGTTTCTCCCTGGAAGCAGGGGTTAGGAGACTCTGATCATCTGTGTCATCGCTTCCTCGTTGGTTTGAGATGGATCCTGCAGACACAAAAGGTTGGAAATTCCACATTTTTCCATGAAGCAGAGAGAACCACACACAACTACAGGAGGAGGCACTCCTGCACTTCCCTTCATCTCCAAAAATGTCCTATTTTTCCTGGGTTTTACAGGCCAGGGACACAAAAAATCCTAATACCTCACAGGAATTTGTTGTTTCTGGTATTTAGAAAGACTTTGCACTGGTCCAATATTTAGGAATGATTTTAATCCAAAATAAGAAACGCTCCCTAAAGGCATAGCACTGCTCTAAAGCACTGAGCAACCACAGAACCTGTTCATTCTACTCCACTGTGTCCCTTCCTTTGAAAAATGCCTTGTACCTTTTACACAAATCAAGATGCAGCTAAGAATCAGATATTCCCATTTTTCAATTTTCCACCAGATGTAGAGATAAGGTGTCTCTACCTTTAATTGAAAGAATACCCCAGCACCCAACCAGAAAGGCTGTTTTACAAACACTGAATGTTTGTGTGCATTTATTTATCCTAACAACTACAAAGTGAACACACTTCTATCCACATTATTGTCATTTAACTCCTCAGGGCAAACACCCCTTGCTCTCCACAAGCAGTGACAGGAGGTTTTACTCCCTGGAATAAACTGAAAGGCAGGGAAGGCCGAGGGGGTTGAAAAATCCAGAGGCAGGGGGGACCAGGGTCAGCAGCCAAGCCCAAAAACCCAAACACAGCAGCACAGACCCCTGGGATGTGTGTCCTGAAGGGCTGGAAGGGGATTTGGCCCAAACCCCACTGACCTGCATGTGAGGGCTGTCCTTTTCCTTGGGGGAGAAGAAGCGACCCCCCTCTCCCCTTTTCCTGGCCATGGCGTGCCGGTGCCGGGACTCGTGCAGGTATTTCTGAGAGAGCCAGGGAAGCAGCAGGTGAGGGAGCAGCCACTCTTCCACTCCCTGCTTTCCCAGGGGAAATTCCCAGTCCCCATCCATCCCCTCTCCCAGACTCCCAGTCACTGCTCTCCAGGGGTAATTCCCAGTTCCCATCCATCCCCTGGCACAGATTCCCAGTCACTGCTTTTCCAGGGGAAATTCCCAGTCCCCATCCATCCCCTGGCACAGATTCCCCGTCACTGCTTTTCCAGGGGAAATTCCCAGTCCCCATCCATCCCTGCCCCAGACTCCCAGTCACTGCTTTCCCAGGGGAAATTCCCAGTCCCCATCCATCCCCTGCCCCACAGATTCCCAGTCACTGCTTTTCCAGGGGAAATTCCCAGTCCCCATCCATCCCTGCCCCAGACTCCCAGTCACTGCTTTCCCAGGGGAAATTCCCAGTCCCCATTCATCCTCTTTCCCAGACTCCCAGTCATTGCTTTCCCATGGGGAAATTCCCAGCCCCCATCCATGTCCCTGCCCCACAGACTCCCAGTCACTGCCTCTCCAGAAGAAATCCCCAATGCCCATCCATCCCTGCCCCACACACTCCCAGTCACTGCTTTCCCAGGGGAAATTCCCAGTCCCCATCCATCCCTGCCCCACACACTCCCAGTCACTGCTTTCCCAGGGGAAATTCCCAGTCCCCATCCATCCCTGCCCCACACACTCCCAGTCACTGCTTTCCCAGAGGAAATTCCCACTCCCCATTGATCCCCTGCCCCATATTCCCACTCACTACCTCTCCAGAGGAAATTCCCAGTCCACATCCATCTCCTATCCCAGATTCCCAGTCACTGCCTATCCAAGGAAAATTCCCAATCCCCATTCATCCCTGCCCCAGATTCCCAGTCACTGCCTATCTAGAGGAAATTCCAGTCCATATCCATCCCCTGCCCCACAGATTCCCAATCATTGTTTTCCCAGAGGAAATTCCCAATCCCCATCCACCCCCTGCCCCACACACACCATGCTGACAGTCTGTGCACACCCACACACAACTCCAGAAACTCCCAAAAACCCCCAAAGGAAGCAGAATTATCCTCAAGACACTTTAAAACATTTACTCTGATGTAGCTGATGAACAACACCAAAACCACTGTAAAACTGAGGAACACCAAGATTCTAATCCTCATTTTCCAGCCCAGGTGGGATTCTGTGCCTTTGTCACAGAGCAAGATCTGAGTGTTGGATGTGAGTTTTATCCTCACCCTTCTCTCTTTGGGGATTTTTCCCTCTGCTTCCAGCTTGGCTCGTGCCTGCCTCCTCTTCAGGATGCGGTGGTACTGCTTGGCATTGACATAGAGGGGCTCCTCTTCCAGCATCTCTGCTCCAGGCAGAGGGATCCTCTGGATGGCTGGCACTGAGCCAGCCCCAGGCACCATCTGTACAGAGGAGATGGGTTCATTCTTGCAGCTCAACACACAAAAATGTCATTAAACACATATAAAAACCTCATTAAAAACCCCAATATTGAAACATAAAGTGGGTTTGGCTCAGGTAATGCAGCTACTTAAATGACAAGGAGCAACAAAGCTGCTCTCAAACTGCAGAACCAAATTAAACAAATCAATTCTTTATCAGTTCTGCTGGGTTTTCCTGATAAAAGTAAAATTTCAATACAACTCCTTGACTGTGTTGCTGCTTCTTGGACAATTAAACAAACAGGACATTGCTGGTGTTCCCCTTCCTTTTGGATTATCTCTTATTTCATTTTAGAGCATCTCTAAGCCAACATTGCAGAGCTGCTGACATCTAGTGGGGACCAACAACATTCAAGAGGCTCACACTACAAAGAAATAGGATTTGGCAGGAAAAACCTCTATAAAGGATGGAAACAAATCCTAAGGGATCCTCAAGAAAACCAGAAGTGACTCAATCTATTTTAATCTTTGCTCATCAGCTCACAGCTCAGTTTGGATTTCAGTTTCTAGATTTCTGAGCTGCTGTGGGAGAGAGAAAATCCAGAGCAAAGATCACAGCAGGATCCAGGCCTTTGAAGCTGAAAATTTGTATTGTTTAAACTTTAAACTGATGGAACTTACAGAGAGAACTGACCACAGTATCTGAATCTCAGCCAAGAGTTTATCAGGATGGTTTGGGTTGGAAGGGATCTCAAGGATCACCCAATTCCATCCAACCTTCTGCCATGGGCAGGGGCACATTCCACTATCCCAGGGTGCTCCAACCTGGCTTTGGACACTTGCAGGGATGGAGCAGCCACAGCTTCTCTGTGCCAGGACCTCCCCACCCTCCAGAGAGAAATTCCTTCCCAAAATCCCACCCAACCCTGCCCTCCTTCAGCTCAGAGCCATCCCCACTGTCCTATCCCTACCCTTGTGAAAATCCTGCTAGATTTGAGTACAAACAGCTCAAAGCTCAGCCTCCAGAGGCAGCACTGGGAATTTCACACCTACCATGACCATTCCCCCTGAATTGACCACGTTCCCAGCCACTGGCAGTGTCACTGTGACCGTGCCCTGGCCACTGCTGGTGGTGTTGGTGTTGGCTCCTGTTTGGACAATCTGGGCTCCAGCCAGGCTGGCTGCAGGAATGGTGATCATGCCTGTAACAGGGACTGTAACTTTAAGGAAGTAGAACACAAAAGGAAAGAAAGAAAAGAAAAAAAAAAAAAAAAAAAAAAAAAAAAAAAAAAAGAGAGGGGAAAAAAAAAAAAAAAAAAAAAAAAACACACAAACACGCACACAAAAAGAAGGGAACAGCATTAGTCCCACTTCTGTGTTTTACTCATTCATCCTTCCAAAACATGCAGAGAGTCAGGAAAGTGTTGAAGTGAGGGATCAAATTCCAGCAGAATTCTTGGTTTTTGCATTTGTAACCTCACTGTGAGTAACTATGTACTCTTGAGGTGGAAAAGCAAAATTAAAGGGTTTTATTCCACCAGGCCTTGCCAGAGACAAGGAGATTTTCTGTTTCTGGGGAAAGAACCCCGGAGTGAATTCCTGCAGAGCACACAAACACCTCAATAAATTAAAAGCCTCTCCAAGAGGTGTCCTGGCTCCTCCCAGCCCTCCTACCTTGCTGCAGGATGGTGCCATCAGCATTCACGGGCTGGTACACGATGGTCTGGCCCTCTGCAGCCTGGGCAACCTGCTGGCCTTGCACTGCTATCTGCTGCTGGGTCTGAACAAAACAAAGAGCACAAAAATGTTACAAACTGCCCCTTTTTTCCCAGTGTTTACAATTCCTGAATGAACACATGGTGCTTGAGGTGTTCCAGGTGTCTATTTCTGTTGCCTCATTGGCAGCAGTAAGAAATAGCTGGAGCACAGAGCAAATACCTGGAGATCAAACACCTGAAGCACATGTAAGATGCTTTTTCCAACAGTTCAATAATGAAAAAAAAAAACCAACCAAATTCTAGGTTTCCTGTCTCACTATGAACCAGAAAGAACTGTTCTGCCCCGAATTTTAATTTTGGCCCTAACCAAAAGCATCAGCAGAAACCCCAGGTGTGACTGGACTACTGCACACAATGGCCCAAGTATGGAATTAGCAATGCTTCATGTTTTCAAAATCCAACAAAGAGACAAAAACAACCACGAACCAATAAAATACAGAAACACGATGGAGAAAAACATGCAATCTAATTTTTCTGCCCCAGAGTCATGTATGAAACACTACAAAAACATGACACTTCATCTCAAGTTCTCCTCAATATTAATAATGCCTTTTTTTTTTTTTTTTTTTTTTTTTCCTTAACCACATCTTAAGTTCATTTGTCAAGTTTCTCTTCCTGCTCCTCTGCAGAAAAGCCTTTCATGCTGGTGCAGTTACCTGTGTCTGGCCAGCAGTAACTGCAGTCTGGGGCTGCTGTATAATGATCTGCTGGGTCTGGCCCTGCTGCCCCTGTACCTGCACAGCCTGCCCACCTTGAATCTGAATCTGACCTGGCTGGACCAACTGAATCTGTGGAAGAAAGAGTCAGAAAGGAACATTAACTATGCCTCTGATTTCTCCCTCCTCACCTCAGCATGACCAAGTCATCTCTGAGGGTGATTTAGTGCTGCACAGAAAAAGGAAGCAGCGAGTTCTTCTCTTTTTCCAGTTGAAAATGAGGAGTTTTAATGGATTGCTCCTTGTGACACAGCCACACAGGGCAGAGGGAGCAGTGTGCTGTGTCACTGTGCTCCAGCACTTCTGCACTGCTTACACAATAAATCACTCAGGAGAAATCAATTATTCACATCCACTGGGAACAAATAGTCAGGTGGAAGAGGAGGACTAAGATTTAAGACATCTGTGGGGTGTTAATTATCCAGCACTCAGAAGTACTTCTGGGATATATCAAGTTGTCCTCAGCTTTGCAGAGTCTTTGCACCACTGTGGAACATTCTTAGATTAAAAAAAGAAGAGCTGGAATATGGTTTGAAGTTTGTGTTTAAAAACACAGTTATGGATTTTCCTCCACCAACCAGACTGAGAAGAACCTCATAGAAATTACAGTGGTTTTCAACAAAGGAAATATTAAATAAACCTCTCAGAACACCAAAACATCATTTGCCTTCCTGGACTGTGCTGGATCCCTAAATCCCATCCTAAATCATCAGGACACTTTCATTATGCCATGGTTACAGTTCTTCCCTTTGCTTTTGAGGAACACTTCGACCACCTCCTTAAATTTACCAACTGTCTTTTAAACAAGTATTTACTTCCAAAAAAATCCATTTTCTAAACCTCCTTCACTACTGCCTTCTGTGCAACAGGGATGTCTAAAGTTTAAATTCCCCTTCAGCCATCACATATTAAAGGGGCTCAAGCACAAGTTATTTGCAAGAAGCTTTCTTCAATAATTTTGTTTAAAATCCTCTTTCTGAGCCATAAATTGAAGAGGTACCACATCCCCAGCTACACTGCAAGGGCCAGATAAAATATCCCAACAAACAAAAATCCTGCTCTAGGAGAAGGTATCCCTTCCTATGGCAGGGGGGTGCAACTGGATGAGCTTTGAGGTCTCATCCAACCCAAATCATTCCACGATGAAAAACCCCAAACCAACCCAGCTTGATCTAAAACAATCTAGATTGATCTAGAACGTTTGCACCAGGCCATAAAACATAAAAACTGAGTTCATAAAGGGCTCACTACACTCATTCCCACCACACCAGAGCCACCAAGCACCTCCTCTGGCTGGTTTTGGGGTGCTGAGCTCTGTGTGGCAGTGGCAGCATCTCAAAGTGTCCCCAGGCTGTGCAGTGCCCCCGGGGGTGTTGGATTTTGCTCTTTTCTGACCCAGAGTTGGGGCAACTGAGAGGGATTTTAAAAGACTTTTATTCCATTTTCAGTCTCACATGAAGGGTGAGACAATGCAGATGTTATAACTGACGCCATCACAACCAGAAGCCAATTATTTCCTAATTACAACACACCAAAAGCATTGCTTGGCCTATCAGCTTTTGTCACATCATGCTGTAAAATGCCTTGAAGCCAATTATCCAGAATCACCCCTCGTGGGTTCTATTACATAGTTCTATTTGATGGTTCTATTTCATAGCTCATATTTCATAGTTCTATTTCTCCAAAGAAACAGAGTCTTATTTAGTCTTATTTGCAAGGCCATCCTATGAAACTTTTTTCCTAGCTCCATTTCTCTCTGAACAGCATCTGTCCTATTCCATGGCATTTCTAAGTCAGCATTTCTTATCCCCAAGATCTTATCCTATAAGGTAAGATGTGCATATATATATATATCTTATATATAAGATGTCCTATCTCATCTCTTATCCAACATCCCTTATCTGTGTTTGCACACAGATGTGGGAGCCTTCTGCCAGGCCCTGAGAAGTCTTTCCAAACCCATTTCCCCCAGGGCTGTGTCTCACCTGCTGCAGCCCCTGCGTGCCCGACACCGGCACCTGCATGATGGTCTGGCCCTGGCCCCCGGGCACGGCCTGCACCATGATGGGCTGGCCCGTGGAGGTGATGAGCTGCCCCCCGCTCACCTGCACCATCAGAGGCTGCCCCTGCACCTGCAAACAACAAAGCAACAATGAAAACCCCACCAGAGCAGCCCCAGAGCTCACCTGTGTCCATGTGGGGGGCAGAGGAATGGGGGAACAGGCACTGAGCTGCTTCAAAGCAGCTCTGAGTTGCAGGATGTGCTGTGGGTTTAGGGAATTATCTGCTGCTTTTGCAGTTCAGTTGTTATAAAGCATGAAAATCACATTTTTCAGCCACAAGAACTATCTTCATGCACAGCCCAAAAGCAAAGTGGGATAAAAAACTTCAGTGTTCACCTCACAATTACTGATTTTTAATTGAAGTTCCTATTGAGAGAGCTCTGTTATGACAGAGGTGGTTTCAGCTCTCTCCAATTTCATGCCTACAACATTCTCATTTCCAAACTGACACAGAGCATGGGATTTGCTGAGAGAAACTCCCTGTGGTTACTGAGGGAAATTTTAACTGGAACAACACAAAATGGAGTTTGGGGAGGAAAAGTCAAAGTGGGATGAGCAGCAGCCACTTCTGGGCCCAAAAAGGCTTAGATTGGAAATAAATATAAATATAAATATAANAACTTTGGCCTGAGAATCTCTGGACTCTTGGACCTGGTATCTCTCTGGGAAAAAGGCCCATGAAAAGAAAAATAAGGGGAAAAATCTCTCTGTTTGAACTCCCTCACCTGCCAAATCCCCAAATTCCCCAAACACATCTTGAAAAATGCTCTGCCTTCAAGGCCTACATGCAAAATGAGTCTCGTGAACTCAGAGATCACAAAATCTCATTTGTTTAGGAACAAGAGCATCACAATGTGGTAAAGTCACCGA
Source organism: Rhabdornis inornatus (assembly GCA_013397075.1). Classification (NCBI taxonomy): domain Eukaryota; kingdom Metazoa; phylum Chordata; class Aves; order Passeriformes; family Rhabdornithidae; genus Rhabdornis; species Rhabdornis inornatus. The sequence goes on from VWZS01009936.1 coordinate 154,740, forward strand.
GTTCCTGGGGGTGAGGAGCCAAATCCTGCCCTGGGAATTTGAGTTTCTGTCCCTCAGCCTGTCCATGTCCCATCCAAAGCCCTCAGCCCCTGGGCTGGATCACACAGGGAGGAGCATGCTCAGGTCAGCACAGAGAAGCACAGGCAGCAGCACAATATCCAAGAAGCAGAAAGGAAAACAAGACATTCCAGGATTTTTGTTAATGAATCAGAGCAAGGCAAAATAGGAAAGAAAAAAAAAATGGTGGGGAGAACATAACAACAACCAGAGGCCCCAGTGAGCCCAGCAATCCAAGTCAGGCAACTTTTGAGATTTGAACTCTGAACATAAAAAATGCTGTGTTAATTCTGCACCTGGCAGGGCCATCCCAGCCCCTTGGCACCTCCCTGCCCTGAAGAATTACAAACCAAACAAAACCAGAATACTGAGTCCAAACCTGCCATGGCTGCCCAGGGTCTGACAACTGCTCTACAAAGGGCTCCTGGAAAGCCTGGGTGAGTTAAGAAGTGGAGGCTGCAAGACAGGAAATGCTTCACACCAAAACTAATTTCTTTCCAAACTCTACTTGCTGTTTGGATTCATGTGGCTCCTGGGTTTCCCTGTGTTGTTCACAGGTAAATAAGAAATTGGATCTCCCAGTGCCACAGAGGCCAGTGCTGTCCCCAGGTGCCCTTTCAGTCACAGGTGAGAAGGTTCCACTGTCCAGGCTCAGGCTCTGGCACCACCTCTGTCTGCCTCATGCAGTGAAAGCAGAACCCTCCTCAGGGAGGAGCTCAGAACCCTCATTTCCTTGGAAATACAGGAAATCTTTGGGATTTATCCTGACTCATTTTGATGTTTTTAACTTTGAAGTCATACTGAACCACAATGCCCTTCCAGAATTCCTGGCATGCACCGGGGAACAGCTCCAATGCCACGGCAAACCCTACAGGCAGCACCCAGCAGAGATTCCTGCTCCACATCCCCCTGCTCCTCCTGGAAACCCTGGGAAAACACAGCATTAGATATGTGGTGCTGGGGAGGGTCATGCAGTGCTCAGAAACACAATCAGAGAGGTCACCACTACCTGGAGGGTCTGGACTTGCTGGCCTGAGGCCGATGCCACCTGGGCCTCAGTCTGCAGCTGGACAGCTGTGACACCTCCCTGCTGCTGGGAACAGGAACAGGGACAGCTTGAAACATGGAAAGGCACAACACACTGCTGGGACACGGGGTGGGGTTCATACACACTGCTCCAGGAACACCAGGAATGGGAATCTGGGCAAACCTAAGGATGGAGGAGTTCTCTGGAATTGCATGTGGCACTTCCAGGCTCCAACATCCCAACTCACAGGAAACAGAAGGGGAAGTTTTGCAGGATTTCAAGGTTTTAGTTCTGAAGTTTCAGGCCTCAATATCCCAACTCAGAAGGAACAGGTGGGAAAATTTTGGAGCATTTCAAGCTCAGTTTCAGGGTTTTAGTTTTGAAGTTTCAGGCCTCAATTTCCCAACGCACAGGGAACAGGAGGGGAAATTTTGCAGGATTTTAAGCTCAGTTTCAGGGTTTTAGTTCTGAAGTTTCAGGCCTTAATATCTTGACTCACACGGAACAGGAGAGGAAATTTTGCAGGATTTCAAGGTTTTAGTTCTGAAGTTTTAGGCCTCAATATCCCAACTCAGAAGGAACAGGAAGGAAAATTTTGCAGGATTTCAAGCTCAGTTTCAAGGTTTTACTCTGCTCACTGCCCAGGTTTGGCACTGTGAAGGGTTCCAGATTTTGGGCACACTGGTTTGTCCCAATAAAGTCCTTCCTGCAGCACAGTCTGAGCTCATCTGTGCCACCCCTGTGTCAGTGTCTGCCCACCAGTGACCCTGAGGGACAGTCTGGACAGGCTGCAGGAGCAGACAGAGCTAAAAACCTTTTCTATCTTTAGCCTCTGTGCTAAGAGTCCCAAAATACTCCCAGTAACTGTTAGCACGGGGAGATAAAGCACAGCTCCCTCTCAAGGGCTGCAACAGCCTGGGAAAACAACTTATTTTAGCAAAATGTTTCATGTCAGACACAGGCTTCAAGAAGTTGTACTGCAAATGAAAGCCAAGAGATGGTTTTCTCTCCATTTCACCTAGAAAATGTCAATAAACCAACTACATCTTTNGTTCTGAAGTTTTAGGCCTCAATATCCCAACTCAGAAGGAACAGGAAGGAAAATTTTGCAGGATTTCAAGCTCAGTTTCAAGGTTTTACTCTGCTCACTGCCCAGGTTTGGCACTGTGAAGGGTTCCAGATTTTGGGCACACTGGTTTGTCCCAATAAAGTCCTTCCTGCAGCACAGTCTGAGCTCATCTGTGCCACCCCTGTGTCAGTGTCTGCCCACCAGTGACCCTGAGGGACAGTCTGGACAGGCTGCAGGAGCAGACAGAGCTAAAAACCTTTTCTATCTTTAGCCTCTGTGCTAAGAGTCCCAAAATACTCCCAGTAACTGTTAGCACGGGGAGATAAAGCACAGCTCCCTCTCAAGGGCTGCAACAGCCTGGGAAAACAACTTATTTTAGCAAAATGTTTCATGTCAGACACAGGCTTCAAGAAGTTGTACTGCAAATGAAAGCCAAGAGATGGTTTTCTCTCCATTTCACCTAGAAAATGTCAATAAACCAACTACATCTTTGCTTATCTGCTGCAAACAGGTATTTTGGATAATCCTTAATATAAAATGTTTTAATCTCAAGTGCAATCTTGTTCTGGCTGAAAAAGTCAACTCCAGCTAAACCCAGTGGAAGGATCTGGTCCCTGCTGAGGCCAAAGCAAAGCAGATCTCCCTGAAAACACCACCCAGTGGCTCAGCCCTTTGCATGGCAAACCACCAAACCTCCCTCAACTAGAACAGAAATGCAAAAAAATTCAGCAGCAGCTGAAAATACATCCCCAAATCTGAATATGGAAAGCTTAGCAGCCAAAATCAGTAAGTCCTCAAAACTCAGCCCTGGTATTTTGCACACTGAAACATGAACTTCTTCGTGGGATGGATGAGTTCATCCAAAGCTGCATGGTTGGCTCAGTTCCTGCTCTGTGTGTTTGTTTTGCTCCACCTGTTGTTCTGAAACAAAGAATCTCTATAAATGTTCATTTGATAAAGCTGGAGGAAATCTCTGTGGGCTTGAACAAAAACTATTTCAACTTCAGGGGAATCTTTCTTGTTGACAATTAATTGTTTCTGTTAATATTCTGTTTGCTCCATTTTCAGAGATGTTTTAATATATTTTTATACGTCTTTATATTTTACTTTCCCTATATCACTACCATTTTGCAAACTCCCTGCTACACTGAAATTTGGTCATTTGGGTACTTTTTGGGTACTTGTACTTCAATTTAACTTTAATGTTATAAACATTTTTATATTTATATAAAATTTTATTTTATTTTAAAAATACAGTAAGTGTATTTTAAAAACCACATTTACTCTGACTTCCAGGCAGGTGCCATCAGTGACAGAAGTCAGGTGAGCAGGTACCCAGGAGGATCAGGATTGTGCTGCTGTGCCCCTCTGAGGGATGCAATTCCCACATTCCCACATTCCATACCTGCTGCTGGATCTGCCCTGCCTGCACCACGATCTGCTCTGTGGAGCTGCTGCTGTTGGCTGTGTACTGCTCCATGCTGCCTCAGCCCCTGCAAGACAAGCAAAAATCAGGTGATCTGCTGTCCCCAGGCTCAGGAATTGCCCTTCTCCCCCTGCAGCTGCCAAGCCAAGCAAACCAGGAGCAAAGCTCCCCCAGAGCTGCTCCATCTCAGCAATAAACACAGGTGGCACTTCAGGCACATCCAACCTGAGTGAGCAGCAAAACCACCTCAGTTCCATCCCAGATTCCACAGGCTCCACCAGTTCTCTGAGTCTGCACGTCCTGGGCTCCAGCCAGGTGCCCACACAGCGCAGTGTCACTGCTGGAAAACCTGAGGAAATGCAACTTTTAGGTGTGAAAGCAAACTGCACTTCAAGAATTCAGTTCCCACTACACACCACGCTCTCCTCATTTTCCTTCCCTCTCCTCCTGCTCTCATGGAATGGTTTGGGTGGGCAGGGACACCTTCCACCATCCCAGGTCACTCCAGCCTGGCCTTAAACACTTCCAGGGATCAGGGGCAGGCACAGCTCTGAACCCTGACCCTAACCCAGGGCATCCCCACCCTCACAGGGAGGAATATCTTCTCTAAAAAAACATTTATATACTCAAATATACCCTTCATGTATTTTAGGAATCACCAGCAGGTTTCCCAGCACCTCCAAACTCTTGCTGCCTCTCATTCCTTGGCCCTTTCCCTGCACTCATCAACGACACTGTGCTGAAATAAAAACATCTTTTCCCTGCCACTGCTTCTCTCCTCACTGGCCCAACAACAGCAGAATTCCTGCTCTAGTGAGGTGTTTGATTTATGCCACGACTGAACAAGTTCCTGCTGCACTGCTGAAAGAAAACACAGCCTGGAACGTTAATTTTCCAAATCTAAAGCAACAAAACCTCTGGCTCCCTCAATTTTTCAAGGAATGCTGACAGGATTAAGTCCCAGACTCTCTGTACCCGTTGCTGTGGTTACTGCTGCTGTTTGAGTTCCATCCTTTGCCCATTTCCTGACACTTTTTCACAGCCAGAATAAAAGAAGATAAATATTCTTTCTGAAAATGCTGCTCATTTCAATGTCACACCGGATACTTCATTTCTGCCTTAAATTAAAATCTTTAATTAAAATATTAACAGCTCTGTAATCCCAACAAATTCTGGACAAGGTTCTACCAGTGCTGGATCCTCACCCTCCAAGGGATTATCTCATCCCTTCATTAAACACAGAGTGGCCAAGTTAAATATTAAAGATCAGGGATTAATCAATGGCAGACGATGGCAGCTCCTCCCCCAGTGAGCTCATGGGCACCTCCTCCTCACCGGGAATGCTCCGGGAACCACGGACTGCTCCAGCTCCAGATATTCATATAAACACTATATATATGTGTACATACATGTATATGTATGTATTTTAAAATTATACTGAGTTGTATGGGACTCATTAGGATCATCAGATTCCTGTCGCTGCACAGGATAGCTCCAAAAATATATATAAATATTTATATATACACACATAATTTATATTTATACAAATCTAGCTGCACCAGGATCAGTTCCTCAACAGCCAACCCACACCAAGAGCAAAGCAGAGCCATGAGCAGCCCGGGATCTGCAGGGATCCCAGTGCCCGTGTCCAGCCCGGAGCAGAGCTGCAGACGGGCACAACCGGTTCAGCTCCCGGTTCCCGCTGCTCGCAGCACACCGGGGAGCCGCACGCCCACCCCTAGACCGGGCTTTAACGGGGGCGGGCTGAGCACGACACGCTGAGCCCAGCTTAGCTCCTGACTCCTTGTGGAACGCAGGGATAACCCGGGGCTGTTGTCTCAGTGCGGGAAGCCCCAGCCCGGCCCTGCTGCCGGAGCACCGCGTGCCCGGACACATCAGGGAGGCGGCACCGCGCACAGCGACACCGGACGGGGCAGCCCGGGCCCCTCTGCCAGCGGGGAGGCTCCCGGGAAGGGCGGAGCGCTGCGGGGCCGCCGGGGGAAAANCGCCCTGCCCCGCGCCGCTGCGCCTGCGCGGGGGCCGTGGCGCGCAGGCGCGGGACGGGCCCCGCCCTGCTCTAGGCTCCGCCCCCTGGCCGGAACGCTCTGCGCTGGGACCATGGAGAGGACCCGCCCACGCGCGCGCGCGCGCGCGGAGAGGCGCCGCCGCCATGTCGTGTGGGGAGCGGCCGCCATGTTGTGTGGGGCGCCACCGCCATGTTGTGTGCGTCCATACCCCCGTGTTGTGTGCGGCTTTACTGCCGTGTTGTGTGAGGCGATACCGCCGTGCTGGCTGAGGATGATCCGCCAAGTCTCCGAGAAGCGGATCCGCCATTTCGCCGCGAGGCGGGGCCGCTGAGGCCGTACCGCCAAGGCCACGGCGAGGCGGAGCTGCCGTGCCGGCTGAGGCGGTACCGTGTGGCCGTGAGGCGGGGCCGTGTGGCCGTGAGGCGGGGCCGCCCTTGCGGCTCGGCCGGAGCGATGTGGGCGTTGCTGGGCAGGCTCGGCGTGGCGCAGGCTGTGGGCCCGGCCCGGTTGATCGCTGTGCGCCCCGCGGGTGCGGCGCCTGAGCTGCCCTGAGGCTGGGAGGGGGAGGAGGAGGAGGAGGAGGAAG
>VWZS01009936.1:161104-178313 GCA_013397075.1 Rhabdornis inornatus
GGCGCGGGGGGCCCGCCGGGGGAAAGGCCCGGCCCCCGCTGCAGCGCCCGCCCCCGCGCCCCCGGGCCAACCGCGGAGTCCCCAAGCCCGCTGCTCGCAGCCCCGCGGCCCCAGCGCGGCCGAGCCGAGCCCGGCCCCGGTTCCCCCCTCAGCCCCTGAGTGGCCGCGGCCCCGCCAATCCCGGCGCGCGGGGGCTCCATATTGGCCGCTCGCGCTCACCGTGCCGCGCTGCCCGGTCCGCGCCCCGCGCTGATTGGCTCCGCCGCGGGGCCCCGAAGCCCAATCAGCGCCCGCACTCGCCCGCCGCGCAAAATGGCGCCCAACCGCGGACAAAGGGGGCGAGGGGCGGGGCCCNGCGGGGCCGCTGAGGCCGTACCGCCAAGGCCACGGCGAGGCGGAGCTGCCGTGCCGGCTGAGGCGGTACGGTGTGGCCGTGAGGCGGGGCCGTGTGGCCGTGAGGCGGGGCCGCCCTTGCGGCTCGGCCGGAGCGATGTGGGCGTTGCTGGGCAGGCTCGGCGTGGCGCAGGCTGTGGGCCCGGCCCGGTTGATCGCTGTGCGCCCCGCGGGTGCGGCGCCTGAGCTGCCCTGAGGCTGGGAGGGGGAGGAGGAGGAGGAGGAGGGTGATAATGGTGATGAGGAGGAGGGCGGCAGCCTGAGGGTGTCCGTGGTGCGGTGACCCAGGGCTGGGCCCTCCTCCCGTCCCAGAGCTGTAGGCGCAGTGGGACTGGCATCTTCTGGGGTGTCATGGTTGTCCCGCTGTCACAGATCAATTAGGCTTACCCTCGCCCCCTCTAACACACTCTTACTGCCTAGCTTGAGGTTCCTAATGATTGTTTTTCTCTCATCTTTCCAGCCGCAGGAGCCTTCTCCATACCCCACGTTACCATGGCCACCCACTTCTCCAAGGATCAGGAGGAGAGAGTGCGTAGGAAATGCGTTACTTGGGATATTATTGTCTGTGCAAAGAGCCTTCCCCTCATTACAGCCCTGACAGCACGGCACTGGCTGCATCCTGCAGCTTTTGGGAGCAAAGTGGCTGCCGGTGCTGAATTCTGTGTGCTTTTTGTGTGTAATGTCAGTGGGGCAGAATCTGTGCAGCAGCACAGAGCTCACCTGCCTGCCTGAGCACCTCCAGACTGGTGCTGCTGGAGGGGCTTCACTAATCCAGCTGTGCTCTCTGCCACATAATTACCCTTATAAGCTTTGATTTTGTAAAATTACCTGCTGAGCTGGCACGTGATGCTCATAAGTGATCTTGTTGAGAAGGTGTAGTGGGTTTGTAATTCTATGTATGGGATGTGTAATTCTCTGTAGTGGGTATGCAATTCTCTGTAGTGGCTTTGTAATTCTCTGTATTGGGTTTGTCATTCTGTGAGTTTGGGCTGTAGTGCTGTGAATGTGGTTTATAATTTTGCCTGTGGGGTTTGTAATTCTCTGTCTTGGGTTTGTAGCCTCTGCCAGCTCAAACACTTGGCGCCCTGCACAGCAAACTCAAGCCCTTCCCCTATTGCTGCCCAGTCCCTGGTCCCCAGAGCCCTGTGTGCCCAGGTGTGCTGTCTGAGCAGGTTTTGTTGCCCCTGCTGTGCAGATCAGGTGTGTGAAGGGGGACCTGTTCTCGTGCCCCAGCACGGACGCGCTGGCTCACTGCATCAGCGAGGATTGCCGCATGGGCGCCGGCATCGCCGTGCTCTTCAAGAAGAAGTTTGGAGGAGTCCAGGAGCTCCTGGATCAAAGTGAGTGGTGCCTGAAGGAGCTCCTGATTTCCAGCAGGGAGGGTGTTGGAGCTGCTTGGGTTATGGAGTGTGGCTGTTTTAAAAACACCTTGATTTTTGTGCTTTAGAGAAGAAGACGGGAGAGGTGGCGGTTCTGAAGAGGGATGAGCGGTACATTTACTACCTGGTAAGGGCTGGGGTGGCTCTGGGACACCTCCCTGGAGCTAAACTCTGTCACATATCAGGCATTAATAGCTGTGGGGATTCCCTGATGGAATCAGGGAATCACAGAATGGTTTGGGTGGGAAGGGACCTTAAAGCTCATCCTGAGCAGGGACACATTCTCCTATCCCAGGGTGCTCCAAGCCCTGTCCAGCCTGGCCTTGGACACTTCAGGGATGAGCCAGCCACAGCTGCTGTGGGCAACCTGTGCCAGGGTTTCACCACCCTCACAGGGAACAATTCCTTCCTGATATCCCATCTAACCTTTCTCTCTGGCAATGTGAAGCCATTCCTGTTCTCCTGTCACACCAGGCCCTTGTAAATAGTCTGTGTCATCTTGGCTCCCTTTGGGCACTGGAAGTTTCTGGAATGTTCCTCTCTTTAAGAGATGTGTGCTCAGACATTGCTGGTGAGGAGCAGCCAAGCTGTTCTGTGCATCTGCATTTCACCTTTACCTGGACAGAACTGGCTGCTAAATTAGAGTGTTTTAAGCTGTGAAATGTTAGTTCTTTGCTCAGGTCTTTCCACAGAGGCAAGTCTGGGCATGGGGTTTTGGGATATCATGGAATGTGTGTTTTGTAACAGCATTTATAGCAGACAGATGTTTGCAGAGGTCATGCCTAAGGCACTGCTGAGCTTCTCTATTTTTCTGTAGATTACAAAGCAGAAGGTTTCTCACAAGCCCACATATGAGAACATGCAGAAGAGTTTGGAAGCCATGAAAGCTCACTGCCTGAACAATGGAGTCACTGACATCTCCATGCCCAGGTGAGGGGCTCAGGAGCTGGAATCCCAATGTTGGGGTGTTTCATTTCCAGGATATCTGAGAGATGGTCCCCTGCTGTGAAATAAGAATTCGAGCATCCACCTCCATCCAACTCCTGTGTTCAATTGGGCAAATCTGATTTGCATTTCCCTGTGCATTTTCAATAGTAGCAAAGCACGTTAGAGTTGTTTCCTTGTTCCCATGTTCTGTGGGTTTGGGGAGCTGAGGCAGGGCCACCTCAAAGTGCAGCTGCTCCCAGGGCTGGTTGGGCACAGCACAATGCTCCATCAGCTCTTTTGCTGCTTTATCTTCCAGGATTGGATGTGGACTCGACGGCCTGCAGTGGGAAAAGGTGTCAGCCATCCTTGAGGAAGTGTTTGAGAGCACTGACATCAAGATCACAGTTTACAGCCTGTGAGCAGAACAAAGATTCCCATTTCCCCCAGTTTTGGGAGCAGAACCTGTGAACTGCCAGGGGGGGACCTGTATGGGGAGCACATTCTGCATTTGGGTGTCGCTCACTTGTGTGACAGTGACAGGGGCTTCCAGCAGCAGCAGCAGCAGCAAGCTCCAGAGAAGCTCATTTGGGGCTGTTAATTAGCAGGAGGCAGCGGCGCTGTGAAAACCCTCGGGGAGCTCCTAGTGTGTTCCTGCAGCCACCAGGTGTCGCTGGGGCTCCACGCAGTCACACGGAGCCGCTGCCTCGCAGGGTCTCGGGATTTCTGCTTGTCTTGGTGCTGATGAGCTGCCCCGGGCAGCGCTGGCGCCTCTGCTCTGTTCTCTTTGCCGTGTCCTGCCTGGCACTCGGGTCACTCACCTGCTCTCACAGATAGAACAGTTTCATTTCTCCCTTTTGGCCACAAATTGGGTTTGTTGAGATCGTGCTCAGGATCATGGTGTGATGTTTAAATAAACAGTGCCCTGCTGTTAGACTGCTACCTGTGGCTGTTCTGGGGACAGGCTGGCATTGCAGGGAATGCTGGAGGGGAGTGAATACACCTGGTGAGTGTGTTTTATACAGCAGCTGTATAATTTATAGTCTCGGTTTGGTGAGGATCCAAACAGGCTAATGTGCTCACAGGATGGAGTTTAAGGTGGGATTTTCACATTTCTTTGTTTGGTGCATTTGTAGTCCAGGTGTTACACAAAAGTTGGTGTTTGTCACCCAAAACAAAAGCAAATCAGTACCACCCCTGGTTCCTGAGATCCGTGGAAAACTGATTTGGAAGAGTTTGTTGTAGAACTGAGGAACTGCCACAGACATTTCCTTCATGTTTGGTTTCCCACCCTCCCACAATAACAAATCTTTTGGACTTCTCTCATTCTGAATTCTCAGAAAAGTGCCAGGTGTGCTGAAGAAATATAAAAATGGGGCATAAGAGTTGGGAATTCTGTAGCATGACAGGGTTCCCAATGGGATTTCCTTGGGAAGGGACTGGGTTACTCAGTTCTGTGGGGCTTTTTGCTGCTGCAAATCCTGTTTAAGATCTCCCTATCCTTACTCTCCCTGTTCCTTGCCCATATTTTGTAAACCTGTTTGGTGGGGAATTGCTGTAGCTGGGAAAAACAACCTTGGTCAAAGAGGAATTTGGAGCAATGGGCTGATCCAGAACAGTCACTGAGGCTGCTCATGGATTCAGTCCTTCCCCTTATTTGTGTCTGGGTTTTTGTTCTGGTTCCTTACTTATGGCATCCCCATGAGCTTTGTTGTACATGGAAAATGATCCTGCTCTCCAACACTCATGTGTACTCTGGAATTTTTTTTGGCGTTTAGTTCTCCCTTCCCAGCTACAAAATATTCCCTGTGTGGCTGTCCCGAGATGTCCTTGAACTCCGACTTGTCAGGTTCAATTTAGGACTTCTTGCAAGTAGAGAAGAAGGAATAAACAGTGCTTTGGTTTTTGCAGTGGGTTCCCATTTTATTTCACTTTGCTTTTCCCAGGTTTATATCCCAAACATCATTGTTTGGTATTGAGTTCTTGGGCTTCATCATGATTTGAAAGAGAGCTGTTGGCCCTGAGTTAAATCACAGCTCTGACTATTGAGGACAACAGAGGGGAGAAAACTTCTTTTTCACCTTAAATCCCTTTTTTTTCCACTTTCTAATGCATTTATCTAACCAGCAGCTTTGTTCTAAGATCTCTTCCCATTAAATATTCCCAGAATGTGATCCCACAGCCTGCCTGTGGATCACTGCCATCCCATTCACCACAGCATGGGTTTGGTTGGGGCAGGGAGGGGGAGGAACAAAAACACCCAAAAAATTCCAAACACCAGAGGTCTGTGTTGTGTGTGTGTGTTTGGAGTCCCACAGGGCCTTGTCTCCCAGAGGTTGGTTCTCCATCCTGCTGGAATCAAAGTTTGGGGAAGCAGGACTGTCACAGGTGTCCAAGTCTGTCACATCTCTTCATGGATCCTTTCTGGTCCTGGAGAGGGAAAAAGAGACATCCTAGAGACTCAGAGGTGACTCTTCAGTACCCCATAGAAAAGGGAATTCTGCAACTGCTGGGGTTTCTTTTAATGGTGTTTTTTAGCGTTAGACTTTGAGGTATGAGTAAAATCCCCTCCAGTCTCCATTTTTTTCCCTGTTGTCCTGAGCGTCATCCCTGTGAGGAGCAGGGAGGTTTTCTGGTGATCCTGGAACCTTTTTATTCTGTATTCCTGGAGGAGAAGACAGAAAAGCACTGAATGTGTTTGTCCAACAAACTGTGGACACTGCTGTCGGGGGGAGCCCCTGGAAAGAGAAATCCACTGCCTGGGATTGTCAGCAATATTCAGTAAGATAAATTGACAGTAAGAGAAATTGGAACCCAAATTTAAGAGAGGGGCGTTAATGAGTGACTCACCTGAGCCTCAGTGCAAGATCTCAGCCAGCTTCTCCTCATAGTACTGGAAATTCTCCTGAATATCCTCCCAGGGCACGAAGGACTTGGCCTCCTCCCCTTCCTCCTGCTCCACAAAGTTCTTCCAGACATACTCAAAGTCTTGAGGCTTCATAATCCTCAGCTTGCAGCCGGCCTCCTTCATGCTCCTGAGGGCCGCCTGCATCTCGGGTTCCTCCCACATGAAGAGCCTGCCCACCATGATGGTGAGGCGCAGCCCCTTGTTCTTGCGCAGGGCCTCGCAGATCCTCTGGGCGCAGGTGACACAGGGGCTGGAGGACACGTACCAGGTGACATCGTGGCGGGCACCAGCCTGGCACGTGGGCAGGATGGTGTTGAAAAACGCCATCTCTGCATGGGCGGCCGCGTGCTCGTCCTCCAGGTACCCCCGGCTCGTCACCGGCTCCTTGCCCTGCGTCTCCACCACGTAGCACAGGAAGGTTTTGTTTCTGCCCGAGCTGTACTCCACATTCCTGAACTGGAATTTGAAGAAGATGGCTGGGAGGCGTTCCCTGGGAACAGAGCAGAGAGGAGGCTCAGAGCCACATTCAGGGAAGGGTCACACTCTTGGCTCAGCCCTGTGTGGGACCATGCACAAATCACTGCATTGCTCTGCATTTCTCTGTGTTCCAAGGTTAGGTTGTAAAAATCCAGGATCAAATCTGACTTTGCTGTGAAAATGTGAATTTCCTGCTGGAGTCCCTACTGAAAAACTTCACCCTGGGAACAGAGCAGAGAGGAGGCTCAGAGGCAGATTTAGGGATGTGTAACAGCAGTGGGAGTTTTGCACCACTTAATTAGTGCTTTGTCTCAGTCTCTTCTGCCTTCACTCAGAGCCAGGATTAAAAAATGCACGATGGAAATGGATTTTCTCGTGTTTGGGTTTGGTTGTTTATTAAATCTTACCTTTTAAAGTACAGAGCATTCAACAGCAGTTCTGGCTACCTGCTAGAAGTGAGGAAAATGGAGAAAGATCCAACTGCTACAAGGTCTCTTTAAGCAGTCCAATAGAGAATTAACACCTATATTATTTATCCTTTTAACCTAAAAACTAAATTCCCATGACCCTCTGTATGACTGACCAACCAGAAACTACTGCCTGAAACTTAAGAAGAAGAAAGAAGATGAACACCAAAAGAGACACCACCCAAAATCCCCCATCTTGTCCCATACCTGTTACTATATTCTAAAACCTTCTTATTTAAAACCCTTTACCATGTGATTTTCTTGTTTGGACTCAGTTATTTATTAATTCTTATCTGAAGTACAGAGAATTCTGCAGCAATTCTAGCTAACAAGCTCAAAGCAAGAAAATGTTGGTAGATCTAGCTAGTTTCAAGGTCTTTTAAAGCCTAACTATCCAATTAAAACCTAACATTTATATTATTTATACTTTTGACCCAATGACCAAACACCTGTGATCCACACTGGGATTTTCTAACCAACCAAAAACTACTACCTGAAACTAAGAAGAAGAGAGAACAAGAAAGAAGAAAGAGACAATTTAAGCACTTCCATCTTGTCCCATACCTATTACTATATTCTAAAACCCCAAATTCCAAACTCTTCACCATGTGTTGTTAAACACTTCTACACAAACTACACACCTGTGATTCTAATTCCATTACTTAAATTCGGAAGCCTTCTCCAAGGCCTCAAGTCAAAAGCAGTNCTAAGAAGAAGAGGGAACAAGAAAGAAGAAAGAGACAATTTAAGCACTTCCATCTTGTCCCATACCTATTACTATATTCTAAAACCCCAAATTCCAAACTCTTCACCATGTGTTGTTAAACACTTCTACACAAACTACACACCTGTGATTCTAATTCCATTACTTAAATTCGGAAGCCTTCTCCAAGGCCTCAAGTCAAAAGCAGTGTTCTTTTGAGGGTCAGAAAGTTCAAAACTCTCAGGCTTCAGGGTTCCAGCAGGGAAGGGTCACACTATGGGTCACCCCTGTGTGGGACCATGCACAAATCACTGCATTGCTCTGCATTTCTCTGTGTTCCAAGGTTTAGGTCATAAAATATCCAGGATCAAATCTGACTTTGCTGTGAAAATGTGGATTTCCTGCTGGAGTCCCTACTGATAAACTTCACTTCACCTACTCTTTTAATTCATTGTCCCTTCTGTGATTCCAAGATCACCTTGTGATGGAACATCTCATGGGATGGCTCTGGAGATGGGAAGGGAAAGGGATGGGAAAGAGTGGGAAAAAATGCACGTGCTTCCAAGAAGCACTTTTCCTGCTTGGTATCCTGAATAATCAGTGCTTCTTTGGCTAAGGATTCTTTCATTAATGATTTTTTGAACGGCAAACATGAGACACCCATTCCAGAGCGATGTCTGCAATGAGTGGTTTCACAATAACATCAGCTTTTTAAATACATCAGAGGCACAGGGAATTTCATCCCTGATTTAACTCTGACAGCAAAGGGGTCACAGCAGTGACGAGGTTGGCTCTGGGTTTTCATGGAACAGCTGAAGCAGCAGCAGCCTGCTCCAGGATGGATTGACTCAGGCTGGATTGACTGGGAGCTGCAGTTAGCCAGCCCTTCCAGATGGATTTTATTGCTTATCTCGACGTGTGCCTGAGCTTAGCTGGGATGTTCACCTCAGTTCTGCTCCCAGCAATTTGGAATCTGCATTAGTTCAATTAATAACGTTCCAATAAGGAATAGAAACAGCACTCAGAGCCCATTCCAATGCCTGGCAACCCTTTCTGGGAAGAAATCTGTGAAGAAATTCCCTCTGATGTCCTCCCCTGGCACAATTTGAGGCCATTTCCCCTCATCCTATTATCTGGGAGAAGAGGCTGATCCCCACCTGGCTCCAGCCTCCTCTCAGGGGGGTGTGGAGAGTGAAAATATTTATGGAAATCATTTAAAAACTGTTCACAGGCACTGAATTCCCCAATATTCCCAATACAACCCCCTGCTCTGGCACCAGGCTGAGGTGGCACAGCTCACCTGAGGATAGGAAAGGTCAAAATTGAAACCTTCCCTGAAAAGCATCATTAAATGACTTTTTTTTTTATTTCTAAATACTCCAACCTAATTTATCAGTTTCCCCTGGGTAGCAAAGTGATAGATCATATTGAGACCAAACAAAATTTAAATTTTGAGGCAGAATCTTCAGTCTGGGATTGAAGTTGCTGAAATCAGGTGGGCTGGACAAAAGAGCAGTTATCCAGTGTGACCCTGGCACTGTCACACAGGAGAGAAGGAAAACATTTAATGAGGGAATAAAAATGTAAATTATCTGAAAGCAACAAGGAATTATTCCTACCAGGAGCCTCATTTATGCCTGGGGAAAGTGGAAATAAATGTGGCAGGAAATGCTCCCAGATTGGGATTACAGGCTGTGTTCAGCCAAAAAAAAAGGGATAATATTCTTAAAGAGAATAATTGGCTTCCCAGTGATTCCTGGAAGCCAGACTCCTCCTGGAGCTGTAAGCAGCTGAGTGAGAACTTGGCTGGGAGTCCTGAGATGCCCCTAATCCGAGGGCTAAAGCTGAAATGCAACATAATTGGGTTTAAGTGCTTCTTCCCTGGCTGCAGTTGTGTTTCCTCATTACTCCCATAATTGCCTTGATTGGCTGGGAATTTGTAAATCATTGGGAAAACCCACGTGGTGATCCCAGGGCAAGGCCTGGCCTGATCTCCTGGTGTCCTCCTTAAAATGAAAATAAAAAAATCCCTGGGGTTTCTGTACCTCTTTGGGGGTCCTTTAGGATTTCTACTTTGCTTCCTCAGTCTCCCCTTTGCAAGGTGGAAAATCCTGTCAAATCCTGGAACACGTGTGGTATTCCAAGAAAGGATTTAACTGCAGGATGGTGCTAAGGAAGTTTTTCAGCCATGAAAAACTTGGTTAGCCCAGGGCCTTGTGCTTAGCAGGGAAGTTTGGACATCCTGCTCAGTCCTTCAGCATTTCTCACTGCAGGCTGAGGGCTCCAAGGCTGGAATACCCAATTTCCTCATTAAAATTCATTTTAGGACAGGTCTTAAGTGTTCAGAACTTGGCCCAGTGGTTTATATCCACAAATTCTGGTGCCTTAGCTCCATTCCTAGCAGAGGGATGTTCTTTCCTTAAAAGCCAATCATTTATTTCTATGCTTATGTGTGACAGAGACCACCCCAAAAAGGGATTTTTTTTCACAGCAGTCACATTTGAGAAGAGAATGGAGATTTTTTTCCTCCTCTGGGCAGGAATGGAACCCAGTTTTGTGGCAGGGTGTTGTCCTGCCTCACTCATCCTGGTCAGAACCAGCAGCCAGATTTCACCTGCAGAGCCCATGGCACAGGCAGAAAAATTCCAGGGGATATTTTGGAAGCCTGAGCTTTACTTTTAAGTACCTGGAAGAAATCCTGAGTTTGCTTTATTTGCTGGGACACTCCTTTGGTGACTGATAAGGGAAATGTGAGGGGAGAAGGACTCATCCTGCTGCTCCTACAGGGAGCAGGGCTTTTCCTACTTGCAGCTGTCAATTATGGCTGAGAGTTCAGCTCCCCCCAGATCCCTGTGATATCCCACTTTTCCAAAGGCCAGGCTCCCTGCTGCCCTGCTGCCTTCAAAACTGCCTCTTGTTTTGGAGCTTTTCTGCAAGTTGGGCTTTTTGGTTTCTTTATGAAAGTCAGGTTCCAGCTGTGGCTGTGGAGCTCTTGAAAACGTGAACCTTTAGGTCTCTTGAAAAATCTGTCCCTCAGGCCCATCAAGCCAATCAGCCATAGCAGGGGTGTTTTTCCTGATCCACAGGTGGAGAAACTCTCAGACAAGAGCCATTGATCACAGCAAGAAATCAATACAGAGCTCTCATCAAAGCCAGCCCCTCCATCCCCATCCCATCAGCGGGGCTGGGAGGGAACCAGCACTGCAGGAGCAGAGCTGCCCCTATAAAACAAGTGCACTTCTGTGCCTGCCTGCTGAGAGTCCATCCTCTAAAAGTCAGAAAAACTTAGAACAAAATCCCACAATAAATCCAAACCATTTCAGACTCTTCAGAAACGCACTGGCAGAAGATGCTGCTTGTATTGCCCGACCTAAAAGCTGAGACAGAGCTCTTTGAACTCCCCCAACTCCATTTTTCAATCCCAATCTCTTACCCTGTCACAATTTCAAAGGGTGGCAGGTCCTCCCTCTTCACCTTCTTCTTCTTCTTCCCCTCGCCCTCCTCGGCGTTGTCGGGTTCCCCGTTCTGGGCGTTGCTGGGCTCCTCCTGCTTCTCTGCCATCTTCCCCAGGACACTGGGACCGAGCTGTGGCCACTGGGAGAGAGAAAGAGCAATTTCTGAGAGCTCTGGGAGCTGAGGGAGGAGAGAAAACAGAGCTGGGAGTTCCTGCCCCAGGCACAGTTGTCAGGAACTAAATATGGAACAAAGCGACGGCGGCAGGGGCTGGATGGGGTTGGGTGACCCAAGGCTCTCAGGTGTCACCTCCTTCCCCTCTCCAGCTCCTCTCAGCTCCCTCTTGCTCCTCTTTTAATTTCAAACCAAGTGACAACTTCACAGTGGGTGGGATGAGTCCATAATTTTCCCTGATGGAAAATCCTGGAAGCTCGAGTGTGTATTTATCCCCTGGGTTTGACAGCTGGCACGGGGCTCCTCCTGCTCCCACTGCCCTCTCCCTGCTCTGCCAGGGCATTCCATGGCTGACCTTGAAGGACCAGCTCAGCCTGGCCTGGCTCAGGCAAGAGGAGAAGGGGTCGTGGTTGTTTTGCTGGAAAATCCCTGGGTTTGGTGGGTTTGGCTTCCTGGAGCACCTGGAGCATCCCAGCAGGAGATCCGTGGTTCCTCCCACCCTGCTCATGCAGGTCTCTCCTCCTTGGAGCTGTAAATCCAAGCCAGAGCCTTCTCCCAAATATTTGAAAATCCAGCTGGAATTCCCAGTGGGCAGCAGTGCTGCTTCTCCCACTGTTCTGCATTTTCTGCACAATGTTTCTGCAATTCCAATGTTTCTGTATTTCCTGCCCATGGCCTGAGTGTTCCATAAGTTCCCAGGGCACTGGGGTATATCTGGGTCTGAGGGGTTTTTCCCTCTGTTTTTTGTTCCCTCCAGGATTATATTAAACTATCCCAGCGTCTCACTCCCAATTTCAATCCTTTACAGTTTGTATCAATCCTGCCTGAGCTGAGTTTAATAAAAACCTGAGTGAGGTTTTCCCAGGGACCAATGCCATGGGGCAAAGGAGGTGGGAAAAGTGTGGCTGTGCAGGATTTTGGAATCAAAGCACACTGGAAATCAAACTTCCAGTACTGTGGGCTCTGCACTTTGCTCAGCACCCACTACCAGCAAACTTTGAGTAAATATGGAATATTGAGCTGTATTTGATGGAATATTCAGCTGAATTTGATGGAATATTCAGTCAGTATTAGTGGAAAAACCTGCTCTTAGTTTGAGGAGAAGAGCTATTCCATAAAAATCAAATCAGTGGGAATATCTGCTTTGGAGCCAAGAAGCCTTTGTGAGTCTGTTAAATCCAGCTCTTTAAAGCTGTGGGATGAGGCTGCACCATCACAAAGTGGAATAAATCCACACCATCGGGCAGGTCATTTATCATCAGAGAAAATTAATAACAAATTATCACAGATAATTAATTCTGGCTGCTCTTCCAGCCCCCTTGCCATCACCCTGCCTTGCTGTGCTGGGTATCCTTTGGGGCTTTTCCCCAGTGCCACCATGGATGCACTTTTTGGGGACATAGCAGCCCTTGGATGAGTTGTTGTTTAGGTGGTGTTGTTTAGGTGACAAAGCCGGCAGTGGTGACAGCCCCAACCAAGGATTTGACAAATTCCAAGACATCCTATCCATGGAACATATATCTTCCACGGTGCAGGATTTTATTTATTTCTAAGCCTGAAATACTTTCCTGCAGGGTAGGGGTGGTGTTTTGCCTCCTGTGTGGTGACAACGCTCAAATTCCACCTCCCCTGTCCAATTGCTGTCACCTCTGACATTTCAGGGGCTGCTTTTGGGGTGGGAATCCTCTCCCAGTGACTGACAGCTCATTTCCTCCTAATCCTGATATTTTCAAGCAGCATCTCAGCCCCTTTCCAGTCCCTCTGACCCACTCTGCTTTATTTTTGGAAGCTCTTCATGGCTGGGGTCCCAGTTTTGCTGCAGTTTTAGCCTGGCCCCGCCGAGGGCTGAGCTCTAATCTAATCTGGGGAATGTGGCACCGAGGCTCCCCCTCTCTCCAGCCCTTCCCAGCTGCTCCCCAGCTCCTTCTAGGGCAGTGCTTGGAACAGCCATGGTCCTCCCCCCACTGCAGCCAAAATTATAAAAGGGCACCCCAGAGCTGCTGCGTTGGAGCTGGGGGTGGCTGAGGGCTCTGCTGGCTCTTTGTGACCCCAAACGTGTCCCCAGGGGGTTCCCAGCAGCACTCAGGGGACCCCAAGTTGTGCACCTGCCCACCAGAGTTTGTATTGAGGTTCCCCATCTCTTGTCCCTGTCCCCACTGATTTCATATTTTATCCAGTTGGCTCTGAATTTGTTCATAAAATCCCAGCATCACTGAGGTTGGAAAATCCCTCTGGGGTCATCGAGTCCAAGCTGTGCCCGATCCCCACCCTGAGCACTCAGTGCCACCTCCAGGTGCCACCTCCAGGGATGGGCACTCCAACCCTCCCTGGGCAGCCCCTGCCAACCCTTTCCATGAGGAAATTCCAACCTGAGCCTCCCCTGGCCCCGCCTGAGGCCGTTCCCTCTCCTCCTGTCCCTGTTCCCTGGGATGAGATCCCAAATCCCCCCGGCTGTCCCCTCCCGTCAGGGAATTGTGCAGAGCCAGAAATTCCCCCTGAGCCTCCTTTTCTCCAGGCTGAGCCCCTTCCCCTTCCCCTCAGGATTCTCCAAACCCTTCCCTGGACACCGTCAGGATTCTCCAAACCCTTCCCAGCTCCCTCAGGATTCTCCAAACCCCTCCCAGCTCCCTCAGCCCTTCACAGGCAGATCCTGGGGGGATCACGGCTCAGCCACAGGACACACAGGACAGGGCTGAGGGACAGCCTGTGCTGGGAGAAGCTTCCAGGCTTTGCTGGAGTTTTGGATTTTGAGGGTCCTGCATCCATCCAAGTCCAGAGCAGCTTCTTCAGTGACTTCAGAGGCACCTTGGAGCACTTTCATCCCCAAACGTTTTGTTTTGTTTTTTTTTTTAAATCCCCAAACAAGGATCTCTGCTGTGTCTCTGTGCCAGTGTCCCCTGCAGGTCACAGATGCACTGTCCCTGTCCCTGCGGGTCACAGGTGTGCTGTCCCTGCAGATCACAGGTGTGCTGTCCCTGCAGGTCACGGGTGCGCTGTCCCTGTCCTTGCAGCAGGAATTCCTGCAGTTAACCTGGCTGTTCCCTTTCCCATCGCCCACACCTGCCTGCCACAGGCCGTGCCAGGAAAAGGGAGCTTTTATGGCATTGTGGGGCCGGAGGAACATTTTGGGATAGATGTGAGAGTGAAATAAGAGCCTGGGCGGGTGAGTCACGGCTCAGCCGTGCTCTCCATGCCGAGGGGACAGCTGGTGGCACCAACAAACGTCTCCCTAGGGACATTGTCTGGCAGCCAGCCCCTCCTGCTTTTCCAGCTGTAACTACGGCACAAATAAATAAACACCGACAGCTTTCCTTCCTTCCTTCCTGGAATCCTGCCTGGAATCCTTCCTGGAATCCTTCCTGAAATCCTTCCTTCCTTCCTTCCTGCAATCCTTCATTCCTTCATTCCTTCCTTCCTGCAATCCTTCATTCCTTCATTCCTTCCTTCCTGCAATCCTTCATTCCTTCATTCCTTCCTTCCTGCAATCCTTCATTCCTTCATTCCTTCCTTCCTGCAATCCTTCATTCCTTCATTCCTTCCTTCCTGCAATCCTTCATTCCTTCATTCCTTCCTTCCTGCAATCCTTCATTCCTTCATTCCTTCCTTCCTGCAATCCTTCATTCCTTCATTCCTTCCTTCCTGCAATCCTTCATTCCTTCATTCCTTCCTTCCTGGAATCCTGCCTGGAATCCTTCCTGGAATCCTTCCTTTCTTCCTTCCTTCCTGAAATCAATCAATCAATCCTTCCTTCCTTCCTTCCTGGAATTCTTCCTGGAATCCGTCATTCCTTGTTCTCACCTGTCCCTCTCCTCCTGCCTCAGCACCAAAAACGTTTCAAGAAGGGCTGGAAACTTTCCTGTCCCACCTGGGCAGTGCCCAAACCCTGGTGGAAGATGCTGCAGCTGTTCTGAGCTCCAGGTGAGGGATGTTCTCACCTCTGTACCTGCCTCATCCTCCCATCCAAACCGCCCCTGGCTCTCGGCTCCCAGCCTGGCACAGGGGGAGCGGAGCCTTGGCAGGCGCTGCTGCCTCCCCAATTAATCCCAAACCCAACTGGGAGTTAATGACAGCTCCCAGCAGGGCTGGAGCTGCTGCTGCAGCTTCCTGAGAGCAGCTCTCGTGGGAAGAGAGCCCCAGCCCTGCTGTAGCTGCTCCAAGCACAGGAATTTCTGTCCTGCAGCACCCAGAGCTGGGGCAGGGCCTGGCACGGTGGCTGTGTCACCTGCTGGGAGGTGACAAACCCTGGCTGGCACCTCCGTGGGTGCTTTAACACAGCTCCAGGCTGCAGCAAATCAGGGAAAGCTCAGTCCTGCTGCAGCCAGAGAGCTGGGACTGCTGTGAATTGTGAGAGGAGGGAAAGGAAAAGGGGAGAAAAAAATGGGGGAAGGAAGGTGGAAAGAGGGAAGGAAAGAATAAAGGGAAAAGGAAAGTGAAAAGGGAAGGATAAAGGGGAAAGGAAAGGGAAAGGGAAAAGAAAGGAAAGGAAAGGAAAGGAAAGGAAAGGAAAGGAAAGGAAAGGAAAGGAAAGGAAAGGAAAGGAAAGGAAAGGAAAGGAAAGGAAAGGAAAGGAAAGGAAAGGAAAGGAAAGGGAAAAAGGATTGGTTATGCACAAATCCTGTGGCTGCAGCAGCCAGGGAGTGTTTGCTGGGCCCGAGGAACACCCTCAGTTTAATGGGAAATTCCTCCACCTCCTGCAGAGAGTGGCTGGAGTTGGGAGCGAGGGGCAGCAGCAGAGAGGGAGCTCCNGATCCTTAAGTTCCCTTCCATCTCAAACCATTCCAGGATTCTGTGAAGCCCAAGGCTGGTTTGGGGTTGTGCTGCACAAGAAACCCTGGAGATGACTTTGAAATGTCATTACAGTTATTTTTATGCAAGGGGGTTCAGTCTATCTGTTTAAACAGCAAATGCACCAAATGATGCTTTAAATATTAATACAGGAGGGTGTCTCACTGAATTTAATTTTCCCAATTGATTTCAAGCTGCTCTGGATAGCACCAGGAGGAATATTTGCTATTTTTGCTGCCTGTGAGAAAAGGCAGGAGGCAAAGAAAAGCTCCTTCTGCACTTCCAGGTAGGCTGGGAGGAGGAGAAACTGGAAGGAAAACAAGAACAAAGCAGCCAGTCCCAGCAGCTGGGAAAATGGGGAGGGCAAAAAAATCTTACGTGGAAAAAAATCTATTAATCTTAATTTCAGACTTTCCTTTGCCTGCAGAAAAAAAGTGGAAAGAGGATATAGACCCAATTTATGAAAGCTGATCAAATATGCATTCATCTATTTAATTGGAAATGTTATTAAAGAGTTGCAGGTATGAGCCAGATCTAGAGCCACCAATTTAAATGTGATTTAAATAATTCTCTCCCATTTCCAAAAGGAGATAAAAAATCCTTTAATCCTTCCTGGCCTCTCTGGATGGCCTTGCTCATCCCTGCTCCCTCAGGACAGGATGGGCAGAGCCAAAATCAGCCTGAACTCCCCCAAATTAGCCAGACCCCACCTTCATTTGAGAGAGAAATAATTTACATTTGTCCTTTGGCATGAGGGACTCCCTGGGAGACACAGAAGCTGTAAATAAGTGCAGTGGCATCACAGAAAAGAAAGCCCTGAAGTGTTCTAGGATTTCTTTTTTTAGTTCTTTTTATTTATTTTTATTTTCAGCAGCTTTTGATGTCGCCAGTGCTGCTGCAGGGCTTTGTGGGGCTGCTGCTGCTCCCAGCCCCAGCTGCTCCACAACCTTTTCCTGCAGCTTTTCCTTGGGACAGCACAGCCCTGGGGAAAGAAATCCCCAGGAGGGATAAAAAACGGATCAAAATGACAGAACCACCAAATTTTGCCAGGAATTACAAATTCCAGCTGCTCTCAGCTGCCAGGGTTTGTGAATTTGTCGTGCTGAGCCCCCAGCTCTGCCCAGGTTGGATCCAGGAGTGTTCAGCATCTCCCAAAATCCAGCTGGCTGTGAGTCAGGGAGGATCCCAGAGCCAGGAATTGTCCTGCTCACCTCGGAGCTGGGGTGGCGGCACGGGGGAGCTTTGTCACAGCGATGTCCCCAAGGGAGGGGTGTTGGAACCCTGAAACCTGGGAATTTTGAGCTTTCTGACCCTCAGAAGAACACTGCTTTTGACCTGAGGCCTTGGAGAACGCTCCAGATTTGAGTGATGGAGTTAAAATCACGGGTGTGTAGTGAAATAGAAATGTGAAATATCACATGGTGAAGGGTTTGGAATTTGGGATTTTTAGAATATAGTAATAGGCATGGGACAAGATGGAGGATTTGGGGTGTTTTCTCTGTCTTCTTCCTTTTTCTTCATCCTTTCAGGCAGTAGTTTTTGGCTG
>VWZS01009939.1:0-19513 GCA_013397075.1 Rhabdornis inornatus
GGCACCGGCACCGGCACCGGGGGCGGGGCCAGAGATGGGGCGGGGCTAAACGGGGCAAAGGGGCGGGGCTATAAGGACATGCCACGCCCACTGTGGATGCGCGTCGCATAAAGGATGAGGGGGCGTGGTTAATATTGGGCGTGGTCTGTTCTGGGGGCGTGGTCAGTGTGGTGGGGCGTGGCCTGAGCGGGGTGTCCCAGAATAATTTAGGCATGGAAATAGTTTTGGGATCACGGTGATAAGCAGAAAGGATTCAATAA
Organism: Rhabdornis inornatus; assembly: GCA_013397075.1. Taxonomy (NCBI): domain Eukaryota; kingdom Metazoa; phylum Chordata; class Aves; order Passeriformes; family Rhabdornithidae; genus Rhabdornis; species Rhabdornis inornatus. The sequence continues at coordinate 261 of VWZS01009939.1, forward strand.
CTTGTGAGAAATGAGAGTTATAAAGTAGGTATGCATTTATTCAGCGCTGAGGTGCATGGGGATAATTTCTCTCAAAGCATGCACCTCGAAATTTTAAACTACTGTTTTGTTTATTCTTTAAAGGTTTAGGATTACACAATACACCTAATACATATTCGTGTCCTAGCCCTGCCTAGTTTCGCCCACCTTCGCTTCGTATTAAAATGAACCAAAAGTCCTTTTGTGCTTGTGCTTCCTCAATTTAGGGGTCCTTGGGGGTCTCTGATGAAGGCTTCCAAACTCTTCATTGCACTTGAACTTTTAAACTTTGTCTTCGGAGCATGCATCTTACCCCTTTGGGCACATTCCAGGCCTTGAGATTACTTTTTGCGGGTTTAGGGTTTTGGATTTATCACTTATCACTGGTAGTCCTGCACCCCTCACCCCGTTCACAAGTTCTGGCTTTGTTTATCACAAAGCAGTCTGCCTCTCCTCCCGATTTTTGCAAGCGTAGTAAATGTCAGGCATTCCTCGTTGTCTTGGTTTTTGATGACCTATTCCTTATTTCTCAATTCTCTGTCTCAATGGAGGGCAGCCTGGGACCGATCCTCACCCTGTCACCAGCCCAGAGTGGCACCTCCAGGAGTTCCTGGGACACCTGCAGGGATGGGCACGCCAAACCTCGCTGGGCAGCCCCTGCCAAGGCCTGGTCACCCTTTCCAGGAGAAATTCCTGCTGATGTCCAACCTCAAACCAGCGCTGGCACAGCTTAAATCTCTGTCCTCATGTCCTGTCGCTTGTTACGTGGAGGAAGAGACCATCACTACCTCGCTACAGCCTCCTGTCAGGTTTTTGGGGAGAGTGGGAACGTTCCCCCCTGAGCCTCCTTTCCTCCAGGCTCAGCTCCTTAAGCTGCTGCTCATAGGATGTGTGGTGGAGACCCTTCCCCTGCTGCATTCCCCTTCCTCGCACACCCTGCAGCCCCTGAATGTTCTTCCAGTGGACACACAGCACGCCAGTATCCTTCCAGTGGACACACACAGCACCCCAATATTTTTCCAGTGGACACACAGCACCCCAATACCCTTCCAGTGGACACACAGCACCCCAATATCTTTCCACTGGACACACTCCAGCCCCTGAATGCTCTTCCAGTGGACACACTGCAGTCCCCCAATGTCCTGAGAGGCCCAGAACCGGGCCCAGCACTCGAGGCAGGGCCTCTGCAGTGCACAGAACGCAGATAATCCCTTCCCTGCCCCCGCTGGCCGCACCATTGCCCATTCCGGCCAGCAATGGCCAGCACGGAGGGCTCGGCCGGCGGGGCGGGGAGGGNGAGGGGGCGGAGCCAAAGGCGAGGGGCGGGGCCATCATTTGTTGTGGGGCGTGGCTGAATAAGGAAATAATATCATTTGCATAATCATGGGCGTGGCTCACTAGCCCCGCCCCCGCCGCACTACACGCCGGGAGCGGAAGTGGCGGCCGCGTGGCGGAGGCAACATGGCGGCCCCCGGCAGGAGGTGAGCGCCGCGCCGGGAACGCGGCCGGGATGAGCTTTCCCCTTTCCCACGCTCTTTTTCCCCCCCACGTTCCTTTCCCCCTCACCCGCTCCTTTCCCTCCTCACTCGCTCCTTTCCCCCCCTCACTCTCCTTTCTCCCCACAGGAAGCTGGCAGAGCTGAGCCTGGACGAGTTCCTCGCTGCCGGCTCGGACTCGGAGCATGACGGCGGCTGGGAGGAGGATGAGGATGAGGAGGAAGAGGGCGGCCGGGCTCCCCGCGGCGCTGCGAGGCAGCGGCGGCCGAGCGGGAAGGCGGCCCAGGGGCTGCAGGCACGGCCGGGCAGGTGAGGGCTGGGCACGGCCTGGGAGGGGCGGCTGAAGGAGCTGGGGGGGTTCAGCTCAGAGAAAAGGAGCTCAGGAAGGAGCTTTTTGTTTTCCACAACTCGCTGACAGGAGGGGACAGCCCCAGGGAACAGGGAAAGGCCTCAGTTGTACCAGGGGAGGCTCAGGTTGGACATCAGGAGGAATTTCTCCATGGAAAGGGTGGTCAGGCCTTGGAAGGGGCTGCCCAGGGAGATGGTGCAGTCCCCATCCCTGGAGCAATTCCGAGGAACTGACAAACAGATTCATGTTGCATTTTCCAGATGTTTTCATCTATCCCAGCGCAATCTGGTACCTTGCTATGAAGATTTCTTAATCCTTAATGAAATGTTTTTCTTACAGCCTCAGCAGAACTCAGAGCAGTGAATAAATGATTAATTCTGTCCCAGCAGGAAGAAGGGAAAGGCATCTGAGCACAAAGATCAGCTCTCCAGGCTGAAGGACAGAGATCCCGAGTTCTATAAGTTCCTGGAGGAGAACGATCGCAAGCTGCTGGATTTTGATGCCTCAGACAGCTCTGAGGAGGAGGAGGCTCTGCACAGACCCCCTGATACACTCGAGGTACCTGGCTGGGACTGCTGGGACCAATGAACTCAATCCCATGTGCAGTGTTTGTGTTCCAGCCCTGAATCATGGAATGATTTGGGTTGGAAAAAACCTTAAAACTCATGCAATTCCAACCCCAGCACTTCCCACTGTCCCAGGCTGCTCCAAGCCCTGTCCAGCCTGGCCTTGGACGCTTCCAGGGATCCACAGGGGCAGCCACAGCTTCTCTGGGCACTGTGCCAGGGCCTGCCCATCTCCCAGGGAGGAATTAATTCTCAATATCCCGTCCAAACCATTCCCTGCTTTCCACAGAGTGCTGGGAACAGCATTAATAAATCAGCCATGCCTCCCTCCCTCCTCATCAGCTGCTCAAAGAGCTGGGGCCAGGCAGGAGTTGTAGAAACCTTTCCTCAGTCCCTCCTGCTGATCTCTCTAGGAAGCCAGTGATGAAGATGAAGATGATGAAGATGAAGAACAAGAAAAAGTCAAAAGGAAGAAAGTTTCCCTCATCCATGTCAACTTGAAAATGGTGGAGGAGTGGAAGAAAGCTGCCCAGGTGAGCAGGAGCACAAAGCACTGGAGAGTTCTCCTCCCTGCCTGTAAAAGGCCAATTTTGTTAATCTGGTACAGAATTTATGTCCCAAGCCCCCAGAGTGCCTTCAGCAAGGCTTTGTCATTTCTCTTGGGCTGCAAGACTCAAATATTTCATTCCATATGAGGGAGAGGCTGCACAAGTGTGGCTCAGAAGAGGCCACAGTGATCAATTTGGATTTTTCACCCTCTTGCTAAGCCTTTGGCAGCTCCAGGAGCTTTCTTAGACACACATTTAGTAGTGATGGAAGTTGCTTGCAGCTGATTAGTTCCTTCTGAAGCCTCAGCAATTAAAAACCAATTTTAGGGGAGGTGAAGACCACTGAGTTTTTTAACCCTGTCCTGATGCTCGAGGGTGGAGCTCTCTTTGCCATCAAAATTCCAGTGAATTCCAGTTCTCCTGTCCCAGTCAGGAGCATCAGAGTTCCAGGACATCCCTTGTTGCACCTCCTCAGCAACCCCTTTTCTTCTTTCCCCAGAGGAATCTCAGCCCAAAACTCTTCCATGAGATCACCCAAGCCTACAAGGCAGCTGTGGCCACCACCAAAGGGGACAGTGGTGGTGACCCCAGCAAGTTCCAGGTGACTGACACTGCAGGTGAGGGAAGGGAAATCATCTGGGAGGGGGAGATGAGCACTGGAAAGAATTAATTAGTTCATCCTTTCACTTCATTAAGGAGCTTATCTTGCTGTGCTGCTCTGGGATCTTTTCTTTCAAGGGTGGGTTCTTGGTGCTGCTTCCTTGGAGAGGTGCCACCTGTGCCTTCTAATCTTAATTCTAATAAAAAATTTGAATATAAGGCAAACTGGGGGTTTCTAAAAGGAAATGCAGGAGTTCTGCCATGGAAATTACTGGCTTCAGTTCATCTTTTGCTATTAGGAAAACCAGGAATATATGGAAAACCACTTACAAATGCTTTCCTGGCTTGTTTCACCCAGTGTTCAATTCCCTGGTGTCCTTCTGTATCCGGGACCTCTTCCACCACCTGCACAAGCTGCTGCTCCCCAAAGCCCCCAAGAACAAACTCAAGTAAGTCTGGGGGGGGTTTGAGAGTTTCAGGAAAGCTGCTGGGGATTTTCAGAGCTGCCTTTGGAGCTGGCAGAGAGGTGCCAGCTCTTCCCAAACTCTGAGAGCCTGAGGATGCTCGTGGGGTTCTTTTCTTCCCCCCAGTTGTGTCCCCTGCAGTATCAAATTCCAGACATTTGCAGAGGCCTGTGTGGCTTCAGGAAGGTCTGGAATTGCCTTTGTGTGCACTCAGGGGTCGGTTCAGACACTGGACATTGGTTTTCAACCTTTGTGCTGTGTCCCTGCAGTGTCACCAGTGGGTGACACCAGTTCATCCAGCTGCTTATGCTGTGCAGGCAGTTTTTGGTGCAAGGAATTGATCTCACTGCTCATTTTGCTGCTGAAATCTGATTTATTTGGGCCTTTTCTTTTTTTTTTTTAAGCTAAACCCAACTCTTGCTCCTTTCCAGAGTGGTTCTCCCTTCCACCAGCCCCCTCTGGGGAAAGCTACGACTGGACATCAAAGTTTATCTTGGCTGTACCATCCAAGTAAGAAATATCATCATTTTCTGTTTGGGGGCCCTTGCTGGGCTCTTTAGGATATTTTGGAGTGAGGCAGGTGGGGTTTGCCCCTCTGAGCTTTGTGTTCATTGTTTCCCTGTGTTGTTTGGGAATTATTTGGTCCAGTTAACAGTTTGGAGGTTCAGAGGATGCTTGGGTCAGAATAGGTAAGGCACTAAAGAAGGGTTGAGTTAACATTCTGGCAGCTCTCTCTGTTTTAATTTGTCTGGCAGATTAATATTTAATAGGCTTTAAAGTAGTTTGCAGTCTGTGTTCCTGCATTCTGCATCATTAATTCATTTTTTGGTGCTGTGATCTCTCCACTTGAGGCAAATACTGAGATGTTCTGTTGGTGACCTCACATGTGGCATCTCTGACTATGATAACATTCCATCCCATCCATCCAAAATTCCTGGTGTTTCAGAGACAATTTGTGGATTATTTCTGAAGAAAACTCCTGCCCCCACTTATTTTTTTTTTTTAATTGCTTCACTGGCATCCCCAGATTGGAATATTAAAACCAAAGCAGCACTGAAACCCTGATTCTTCAGCAGCTGAAGGAGGGGATACCAGGAGAGACAAACCAGGAGCTGCTGTCCCTCAGCTGGGAGCTGGCACAATGACTTAGCAGAAAGAGCAATTTGATCAGGAGAGCTTTTTTTTATTATTTTTTTTTTTTTTTCTCAAGCTGTGGTGCCTCTCTCCAGCAGCAGAGGATTGCAGACAAGGAAAAGCTGGGAATGCAATCCCTGGGAGCAGTCCCAGCTTTCACCACTGTGGATTTTCTGGCACAATTTCTGAACAAAATCTTCTCCTTTTGGTGTGTGAGGGACTTGGCAAAGTCTGCTCAGTCCAGAATCTTTGCAGAGCAGGGAAGAGGATGAGGAGGCAAATTAAATGTGGGCAAAATGCCTGTGGTGCTTCCAGCAGCTGGGACAGCTTCAGGCAGAGCCTCTCCGAGTCACCTGGAGCTCACCTTGTCTTCATGTTGGAAACTGGGCTTGTCTGCAGTGAACTGAGCTGGACAAGCTGCAAGCACAAAGATTTAGTTCTTCACATTTTGTCAAAGCATTTCCTTGAGGCAGAGTTAACCCAAACACCCAAAGTATTCCAGCTCCCCACTCAGGAATCCTGGAGTGTGCTCTCAGCCAGCTCAGGTGATGTTTCCTGGTGCAGACTGAGGCTGAAGGTGGCAGTGGGGTGACATTTTGGTGTCCTGCACTGCAGATAAACAGAGATTTTGCAGTGTCCACAGGGGAGGTGCTGTGTGAGGAGCTCAGGGGCCATGAGCTGATTTCTCTTTGCCTGATTTTTAAAGAAGCCCTGAAGGTGACTGTCAGCTAGTTTCCATCTCTTCTAGGCAGGTTTTTAGTAGCACAAAAGCTTCCAGGCAAGAGAGGGTGCCAGATAGCTAATTGTATTCACAAGGGTTATTTCCAAATGTGCATCATTGTTTATTCTGTTGAGGGGTGTTCCTCACCTTTTGAACTTTCTGACTGGCAGCCCAGGTCATCCAAAGTGTCACACAGATTGATATTTCTGAGTCCAGCACAGAGGGGAGTAACCCACTCAGGCCTCCTTGAAAGTTTAGTGACAGCTTTCTTAATTGAATAAGAGGTGACTCCATGTTTTATGAGCATCTCTCAACACAGTCATAAGTTTTATCAGTACCAAGTTTTAAGAAACTCTTGTCCAAGCAGCTTCTGAGGCAGTGCCCACTCACAGCTCACTTCTGCCATTGGCACTGGCTGCTGAGCTGCCGTTTTCAGGCTGAGGCAGCTGCAGGGCAGCTCTTCACCCTGCCCTGATCCAGCTGTTTGTGTGAGCTCCTTCCTGGCTGGCCAGTGTTTGGAGCCTGCAGGATGCAGCTGGGAAGGGGAGGGGGGTGATGAGCCCTGCCTGCAAGCTGGGGGTGTTTTGTTCTGTCCCACAGCTGCTGTCGTGCCTGACAGAGGCCTCGGTGGGTGCAGCAGTCCTGCAGCACGTGAATGCCACAGTTCCATATTACCTGTCCTTCCCCAAGCAGTGCCGGGCCCTCCTCAAGGTAAGGGGCCGTGTGGGATGTGCCAAAATGGAACCTGAGAGGTTTTTTCCCCTTCAGCTTTTACCCTTTTGTGGTATTTGGGCTGCATCCCCTGGCACTTCAGTCCCTTGTAGCGTTCCCTTGCTTTGCTGCTGTTCCTGGAGAGGATTCCTGCCTCTCTCCAGGTGATGCCAGGCTGAGGTGAGTGTGTGGGTGGCTCTGTTTGTAGCTGCTGCTCCCCAGGGAGGTGTTTTTGGGAAGCTGCTTCCTCCTCCCAGATGGAGGAATTGCTGCCAGGCCCTGGGAATGCCTGTGCTGCCTCTCCACTCTGGGAGCTGGGGGTGGAATATTTCTGTGGCAGCTCAGTCACAGCTGCTGAGTGTGAACGACAGCACAGGAGGTGTGGGGAAGACACAGAGGGCAGCAGGGTGGATCTGAGTGGAAACTGCAGCTCTGGAAGCAGGCAGGGCAGCCTTTGATGGTGGAGATGACTGGAGAGCTGGAGGCTGGCACAGCTCACAGCTGAAGGGCTGCTGAAGGCATTTCTGGGAATTTTCCAGCCCTGCACTGAAGCCTCTCTGTGCTGTGCTCAGGTGACTGCTTTGGGGGGACACCAGGTGAGCCTGGGGGGAGATGGAGCCACTCAGGAGACTTCCAATGAATATTTAACCACACAAATAAAAATTGTGTGTTTTTTAGAGGTGCTGGTTTTGGACAGGTTCCTTTATTGATCATGGGAACATCAGCTTTGGCTGTTGTGTGGTGTCCCAGTGAGAGTGTGAGGACAGAAGGGCTGCCAGTGACTGACAGACAGCACATTGTGTCACCTGTGTGTCACCTGTGTGCCTGCTTGCTGGCAAAGAGGGAGGTTCAGGCCTGTCTGTGGCCATGAAGGAGCTCTTTGTGCCTTCACTCACCTGTCTGTGTGTTTTATCCCAGCAAACCATCACCCTGTGGAGCACAGGGGAGGAGACAGTCAGAGTCCTGGCCTTCCTGGTGCTCAACAAGATCTGCAGGTACAAGAAGGAGGTTTACCTCAGCCCCCTGCTCAAGGTAAGCCTGGCTCTCGCTGAGATCTGCACCTTTTCTTCCTCAGAGCCTTGAGCTGCACATGAGCAGCTGCTGGAGGTGATGCTGGCAGCTTTCAGAAAAACTAAACAGGGCAGAAATTCTGTCAGGTCAGGGTGATCCCTGCTTCCCACTGCTGCCCTTCCTGCTGGGGGCACAGAGGCTGAGCAGGGGAGCTCTCAGGTGCCTGGTGAATATTCATCTCCCAAATTCCTGAGGGCTTTGTGAGTCCTGGCATCCTCCTGTGCTGCTCTGACCTTTCAGCTGAGCTCCCAGGTGTGTTTTCCTGCCACAGGGACACCTGAGCAGGTGAGCTGTGCCCAGCCATCCCCACGTGTGGCTCTGAGCCTCCTGCAGCCTTGTAGTCTGTAATGATGTGACAAAAAGCACTTTATTGTTCTCAACTTCACCTTAAATACTCTTCCTAATGTTCCTAGGCAAGCACTTATGATTGGTTCAAAGTTCAGGCTGCTCAGCTCTCTGACCAATAGCTCCTGCAGCTTGGGCTGGAACTCATTGGGTCAAATCCCTGTCAGGTTCTGAATCTGTCCTATCAGTGTTCCCTGGAGGCCTGTCTGTCCAAATCTCTGTCTGGTTCCAGATCTGTCCTTGTTCCCTGCAGGCCTGTCTGTCAGACCAGGCTGCTTCTCCCATGTTTTGCCCAGCAGCAAGCCAGCTTGTGCTGTGACAGTCCTCTTGCTGCCGAGCAGTGCTGGGGACACCTCCAAGCTAAACACACTCCTGTGTGCCCTGGAGGAGGAGGAGCAGGCTGGGTTATTCCATTCTGTGATCAAAACAACACTTCAGCCCTGGTGTGATACATTTGAGAGGGGCAGAGGAGTCCAGAAATGCTTTCTGCTTTATTTTACACGGTGATTTCTTGTAACAGCGGTGCAGGGGCTTTGCACCACTTCATTAGTGGTTTGTGTCAGTCTTGTTTGTCTTCTTCTCAGAGCCTGGATTAACAGAAACAAGATTGAAGCAGTTTTTCTGGTGTTCAGGCTTGGTTGTTTATTATGTCTTACCAGAAAGTACAGAGAGTTCAACAGCACTTCCAGCTCCTTGCTAGAAGTGAGGAAAAATGGCTACAAATGCAACTGCTACAAGGTCTCTTAAGGTTAAACAGTCCAATAGAAAGATTTACACCTATATTATTTATACTTTTGACCTAATAATTAGATTCCCATGACCCTTGAGTGACACTGACTGACCAACCAGAAACTACTACTTGAAAAGCATGAAGGAGAAGAAAGATGAACAAAGAGAAACAACACCCAAAATCCTCCATGTTGTCCCATACCTATTTAGTATACTGTACCAACCTCAAATTTAAAACCCATCACCCTGTGAAGGCACACACTTCTAATTCACTACACACTCGTGATTTTTACTTCATCATTTATATTTAGGAGCAGTTTCCAAGGCCTCAGGTCAAAAGCAGTGTTTTCCAGGGGGTCAGTGCCTGAAAGCACAGAAAGCTCAAAATCTCTCCAGGTTTCTTGTGGTTGCTGAGCTGGAGAGAGAGAGCAATGACAGCAACACCCCCAGACTTTTTTAGGGAAAAGAAAGCATTTATTGAGAGCATGGTTTGTACTTACATGATCTTCTGCAGAGCTAAGATAAGACAGTAGCTCATTGGAGAATTGAGAAAACGTTTTTGGGACAGTACTTTAGAATGAGTTCCACAGTTGGCACCAGGTGTTAATTTAATGTTCATTAATTCTATTCTATTTTGGCTAAATTATTATCCTGGGAGAAGGTTTCCTTAGCAGAGCTGAATAAGCTGTCAGCTTGGGAACGGATCTGTGGGAGAACCAGGAGAAACTCCAGCCTGGGAATGCTTTTCCTGGCTGTAACTTTCCTAGGCTTCTAACAGTTTCTCACTCTCTTTTTTTCCTGACAGCAAATGTACATTGCCTTTGTGAAGAACTCCAGGTTCACCTCTCCCAACGTGCTGCCCATGATCAGCTTCATGCAGCGCACGCTGACGGAGCTGTTCGCCCTGGACACGCACTCCTCGTACCAGCACGCCTTCATCTACATCCGCCAGCTGGCCATCCACCTGCGCAGTGCCATCACCCTCAGGAAGAAGGTGGGACCCTCCTGGGGCCTGGAGAGGCTGCCTGCAGCAGACACAGGCAGAGTTAAAGCACTAAAGCAGGGATTTGTTGGAAGAGATTCGCGGGATTCGCCTTTGGTAGCACAAGGGTGCGGTTACTGCGCTAGAAAAAAAAAGAGAGAAAGGACAGCAACACACATGGAGCTCTTTAGGGAAAAAAGGCCAAGTTTATTGAATGGACAGCCTGTATTTAAAGCATGTTATGTGGAGATAAAACAGGACAGTAGCTCATTGGGCAGTTGGGAGAAACATCCATGAGACCATCCCTCAGGATGTGTCCCAGGGGAAAAACACCAGGTGTTAATCTTTATTATGAATTCCATTCTGTTTTTCACCGGATTTTATTCTGTTTTGACCATATTATCATCCTGGGAGAGTCCCTCCCTAACTGAAGCCATAATCAGCTTATCAGTCTGGGAATGGACCTGAGAGGCAGGAGAAGTCCAGGCCTGAGAAAGAATTCTCAAGCTCTCTAAATGTGTGTGTGTGTCCACACAAGAGCCCAGCTGTGCCTCCACCATCCCACCCAAGATGGACCCAGAGTCAGGAGTTCTCACACTTTTATCAGTTCTGGTCCATTTCCACATTGGGGTTCATTGTCCAATTGCAGCTGCAGCTTCTGCAGTCCCATCCTCCCAGATTCTCTCCTCCATTCGCTGCTGTTTGCACTTTTTGGGGCTGGAGCTGCAGCGGTGCCCTCGGTTCTGGGGCTGGAGAAGGATTGTTTTGTGTGCCTGAGCTGGGAGGAGAACTTGGAACACTTTGTATGGAGTTCACACCACACACCAATGCAGTGCAGAATCTGGAAAATATGAAAGCTAAAATTTAAGGCATCACTCCTTGGTGGGGAAGGAGTTTTCCCTCCCTCCTAGGATGAAATGTGTGGAGAGGAGAGGAATTGCAGTGACCACTTCAGGCTTTGGTGGTGTCTGACCCATTGCTGGACCACCTGGGAGTTGTCTAAAATTTAGTTTAAAATTTAACTTAGTTGTCTAAATTTAGTTAAAATTTTAGTTGTGCTAAAATTTCAGCCAGGAAGGAGAAAAAATTGAAGCTTTGGAGTGAGCTAATTGTGGCCTCACAGGAGCTGAGAGGAGCCTCTGAGAAAGTCTCTGTCCAGTATTTCCAAGGGCCTGCAGTGGCAGGAGGAGGGAGAATGGATTCACACTGACACGAGGGTTAGATTGGATACCAGGAGACAATTCTTCCTTCTGTGAGGGTGGGGAGACCCTGGAATGGATTTCCCAGAAAAGCTGTCCCTGCCTGTGGATGATCTTGAAGGTCCCTTTGAACCCACACCCTCCTGCAGGGTGGAAGTTCCTTTTCTCTCCCCACTTGCAGGAGTTTGTGCTTCACTTCCATCTTGGACACCTTTTTCCCACTCTGAGGCTGCTGTTTGCAGCCTCTGTTACAAAACCTGCAGGTAAAGCAGCTTAGGAGCCACCCTGGGGTGTTGCAGCTCCCCGTGCTGTTTAAAGGACTTAAGTGAACAAAGCAGCTCAGACCTTTGGGGAGCAGCCCTGGTTTCAGCCACCTCCAGTCTGACCTGGGAAATCTGAGTCAGATTGCTAATCCTGGATTTAGTGCTGTTTAGCAAAACAGACCCCACAGATTAATTGTTCAGCTGCCCCCAAACAGAGCAGGGTTTGTGCCCCAGTTAAATCTGCTGGCTGGTCAGACATGGGGATAAACAAGCAGAGATAAATGAAGTCTGGGCTGCAGATCCCCTAATTGGATTGCTCTGGCTCCTTACACCCTCAGTTGTGGTCCAGACAAGGAGTAAATCCACTCGATTTCACAGCTGGGGAGGGTTCTGGGGCTTCAGTGGCAATGACACCACCAGAATGTCCAAATGTGAGCGCTAAGCCTGTTGAAATGGAGCAGTGCTTGGTGCTGGGAGGTGATTAGCAGAGCAGATTGCTCATCTGTTCTGTGCAGGAGAAGCTGAGAAAAGCTCCCTGCTGCATCTCAGTGAGCTGGCAGAGCTCATGTCCAGCTATGCTTGGCTTAAGTCCCTGCTGCAAGGCTTGGCCCAGTGGCTGCAATTAAAGATTCTGTCCCAGTCTCAGGACTTGTGCATCCAGCTTTTCCATGCAGAAGAGATGAGCTGGGCCTTGGGAGTCTGGAAAAAACCACAAGTGGGGGCTGAGGCACCTGGAGAGTACAGCCTGCTGTGGTTTTGGGCAGTACCTGCAGAGCTACAGAACTTGCAGGGAAGGGTTTCCTGCTGGGCTTGTATTCAATCTGGCACTCAGAGCTGCTGCAGCACCTGCCCACAGCCTTGAAAACAATTTTGGTGCAAGCCTTGGGCCACCCTTGGCCGTGCTGCTGGGTCACCCTGTCACTGCTGTCACCCTGTCACTGCTGGCCTGCTGCAGTGGTTCTGCTGGTAGCCAGAGCTGCAGATTTGCTCTCTGCTCTGCTGCCTGGCGCTTTTACCCTGCAGCTACAGAAAAACAAAGCTGTCCTGGCTGGTGTCTGTCCCATTTGCTGCAGTGGTGAGCTCAGGATTCTCTGTGCTTGGCCACATCCCAGTGCCTGCTGTGAGGCTGGGAACTCGTCCTTCTCCAAGCAGCCACACTTGAGCAGCAGCAGACTGGTTTTATTCACTTTATTTCCTTCAGGCACTGGTACCCAGTGAACTTGCTGCCCTGGGAATGGCAGCTCCAGTGTTGTTATTCCTCTCTGGGCATTGCAGTGTCCTGGATCAAACAAGGAAGCAGAGTGAGCACCTATCAAATACCACATTTTCAAGTTCTGCCTTTATTTTTTTCCCCCCTTTCCTGCAGGAGAACTTCCAGTCAGTCTATAACTGGCAGTACATCCACTGCCTGTACTTCTGGTGTCGAGTTCTCAGCACCATCCACCCCAGTGAGGTCATGGAGCCCCTGATCTACCCCTTGACTCAGGTCATTATTGGCTGTATCAAGTGAGTAGAGCCCTTAATTCCCTTTGCTTTGTTGTGTTATTTTACAGTTCTGTGGTTTGGATTGAACCATGAATGGTCTCAAAGCTGATTTAAATTCAAATTTTCCAGCCTGAGATGTGTGTGAGCAGCTGTTCAGGTGGTGACAGAGTTTTGGGGTGGGTTATTCTTTCCTCTTTGTGTAAGAAAAGTCTCAGTGTGAATAACCTGGGCAGATTATCCTTGTAACTGCAAGGAAAACGATCAGCCTTGCTTCAGAAAATCCTCCTCTGCAGCTCTGTAAATACATTTAGAAGCTGCATTTTTGGTGCCTGTTTGTTGGGATTTGAAGAAGTGGGACAGGGTTTTTATTTTCAGGATGTCTGCTGAGAATTCCCTCCTCCCTCAGTCGATGTGGATGAAATGTTTGTGCTCTGAGGTGGTGTTAACAAGGAGCATTGAGGGAATTTTGGCATCTCTGGTGATCTCCCAAATCCTGTTAGCTCTGTTAACCAGATTCTCAGCTTTAAAACCCAGGTCTGGAAAAACTCCCCAGCGGTGATGAAGATAAGCAGATTTAAACGATCAGATAAGAGGATGCAAACATCCCTGCTGCCACCCCCACTGCTGCTGGGGGTGCATCCAGGCAGCTCCTACCTGCCCAGCAGATAAATCAGGGATCTGGGGCCCAGGAGAGGGGGCTGGGGTGAGGCTCAGCAGGGTTTTAGCAGCTTGGCATGAGCCTGGTGAGGTTTTGGAGGTTTGGGAACCCCACAGATGGGTTTGGGGTGACCTCACTGTGCCCTTCCAGGACCTGAAGGATCTACAAGAAAAATGGAGAGAGGATTTCCAAAGGATGGAGAACGCAGGAATGGCTTCAAACTGAGAGAGGGTGGCTTCAGATGAGATGTCAGGAAAAAATTCCTCCTCCTAAGGGTGGTGAGGCCCTGGAATGGAATTCCCAGGGAAGCTGTGGCTGCCCCATCCCTGGAAATGTCCAAGGCCAGCTTGGGCAGGACTTGGAGCAGCCTGGGATAGTGGAAGGAGTCTCTGCCCATGGCACTGGATGAGCTTTAAGCCCCTCCCAACCCAAACCATTCCATGGCTGTGTGATTCCAGCGTTGGGAAAACACAAACAGATCCCACCTGGAGCCCTTCCCGAGCCAGGCTCCTGCCTGGGCTGCAGAGGAGGCAGGCTGGGACATGTGGGGGTGCTGTGTCTCCGTGGGACAGGACACCGTGTGGCCTCTGCCATCCCTTCTTTCTGCTGCTGTGGGATTTATCCTGAGGGATGGATGGATGGATGGATGGATGGATGGATGGATGGATGGATGGATGGATGGATGGATGGATGGATGGGAGGGAGGGAGGAGAATGCCATTCCCCCATTCCCTGCTGTCCCCTGTGCCGGGAGGTGGCGCCTGGCTCCAGCACAAGGACAGTGACCACGTGTCCCCGTGTCCCTGCTCCCTCCTCCCTGAGCTGCTTCTCATCCCTGGGCTGGCCCCTCTGATGGTTGTTTTTAGCAGCAGGAGCTCCTCTTTTGCTATCCCTTTTTTTCCATAAACTTTTCCTGGCTCGGATTTGTGCCCTGCTCCCAGTCTGAGCTGTAAAAACGAAGCTGTTCCCTGCTGTGTGTGTGGTTAAATGAAGATTTTTTGGTGCCTGTGGCACTGCAGCCTCTCAGCAGAGGTGCAGGGATGAAAGCAGGGCCAGCCTGGGTGTCCCTGAGCAGAGGCTCACGCTGAGATTTCCCTGTCCCCTCTGGCCACCAGAATCAAATCAAAGCAAACCCCGGGGCTGTTCCCAACCCCACAGACTGGGAGGAGGACAGGAGCCCTTCCCAGTGATGGGAGGGCATTGGGGGCTCTGCTGTGAGCTCAAAGGAGTCACTTTGGAGGGGCTGGAGCTCCCTGAGCAGAGCTGTCCCCAAGCAGGGCTGTCCCAGCTGTTTTTGTCACTCCCTGTCCCCCAGCCCCAGGATGTGGAGCACAGCCACACACTCAGAAATGAATGGGCTTGGTTTACAGTAAATCCATACACTTAACAGCTTTATTCCTCAATCAATTAATTCCTGAGGATGGCTTTCGTCATCTCCACAGGTGCCAGAGCAGGGGTGTGAAGCAGATTTATTTCTGCAGTGGCTCCAGTGATAATTATTTCACTATTTAGAAGGGGGATGCAGCTGATTTATGGGTGCCTGGTCAAACGTTTTTATTTTGTGGGCTCTCCTGGATTGCTCAGCAAGTCCTTTGGGGAGGAAGGGGTTCATTTATCAGCTTGGGTCTGTCATCTGTGAGCTGGGGTTTAAAAACATAAAATTTTTAATGCTGGAGGCTTCAAGTGCAGGTCACTGGGTGAGGGGCTTGAGAGTGGGACAGAAATGAGTTTCAGGGGTTGCTCTCCATTCTCTGCCTGCTCTTGGGGGAGCTGATTCTGCTCAGTCCCAGCCTGACAGGGAGTTGGCTTAACTTTTGTCTTAATTAATTACCTTAATTATTTATTAATTAATGAGCTTAAATAATTAATTACCTTAATTATTTGAAACACAGCTGAAATTCAGTCAGGGCTCTTCCCCCTCTTCCTGTGGGAATTTTATTTCCAGCTGTGGGGTGGTTTCAGCCCAGGTTGCTGTGCAGATTTCTTCAGCAGAGTCGTGTGTCACTGCAGGTGCAGTTCCTCTATAAATTTGGCCTCATGTCACTGATTTTTATTTGTTTTTGCTGCCCAGGCTGGTGCCAACATCTCGGTTCTACCCCCTGCGCATGCACTGCATCCGTGCCCTGACCCTGCTGTCCCAGAGCACCAGCACCTTCATCCCTGTGCTGCCCTTCATCCTCGAGGTGGGTTGTGCCCTGCTGAACACCCTCACTGCACCCTCCAGCAGCTCCTGGGCTTCCCACTTTGCTCACTCCCTAAAATCCCTGGCAAACAGCACCAGAGTTCCCCAGAAAATAGGATTCAACAAATAGGATTCAAGTTTTGTTGTCTGTGGGTCGTACCTGAGAGCAGCTGGCTGCAGAAATGCATCCCCAGGGCAATCCAGAGCTTCAGCTGGCTGCAGGAATTGATCCTGCTGCTGTGGTCATCTCTTGGTGAAGGCAGAGTTGTTCCTGACTGCAGACAACAGGAAGTGGAAGAAAGAAAAGCCACCTCAAGAATTAAAAGAATTATTTGGGAAGTCTGTGAGGACTTGAGCTTGGCATGAGGCTGGTCACATGGAGGAGAAGGGCCACACACTGCTGGATTAAGCCTGACTCAGCCAGGCTCACTCCTAATCAAGTTCTCCTGAAGCAAAGGCTTTTGTGGTCTGGGGTTGTTGTCAAGGTCCCTTGCAAACCACATCCTCAGCCTGGGGAATGTTTATAAACCTGCTGCTCCCTGGCCTGGCTGCCTTTGCCATTCCCCAGCTTCCTTCCTCTTGGTCCTGTGTGTCTGAAACCCTGGCAGCCAGATTTTGGGATGGAGGCATCTCCCCTCTGGAGTCATGGTGCTCAGGGGGGAGGATTCTTTTTGCTTTTTAGTGCTGTAAGAGACAAAACTCAAACCTACTTTACATTCTGGCCCAAACTCAGCAGCCATTTGTCTGTGGACATTAATCCTGTCCTGCACCTTGCCCTAAACCAAAATCCATTTGAAGCCCCTCACCCAAACCATCCTGAGCCTGAAGGGTGTGGGCAGGGCATGATTTGGGGCTGGAAAGGGCAATGAAGGATCCCAGGACAGGATGTGCTCCTTTTGATTGGAAAGGGGAAAACTGCTCTGTTCCAGCTGAATCCAAGTGCAGTGAAGGAGCAGCTGTGAGTTTGTGGGCAGGTTTTGGAGTGCAGGGCCTGGAGTGTGGCTTCTGTGGAGCTGCTGGTGCCAGGAGTGGCTGCAGCTCTGCCTGTCCCTCCTGCACCAAGCACGCTCAGCCCCGTGGCTGCTGCTCCTGCAGGAGACACAGATGCAGTGTCTGTGCATTCCCAGAGGCACAGGAATTCCCCAGATGCCCTGGGAAGTGGGAGCTGCAGTGGGGGTGCTGTGCTGCAGAGCTGCTTTGCAGTCTGGCAGTGGCAGCTGTGGTTCCCAGCTCCCTTCCCGCTCCCCACGTGGAAACTGGGAGTTTGGGAGTGCCAAAAAATCCCTCCCAAAAAATCCCTTTCCTTCCTGTCAGCGCTGCCCTGGCCTTCCCTCTGTCTGCCAGTGGTTATCCCTCCAGCCACAGGGCAGCCTGGTGACATCCTGTGGCACTCTGGTCCCTCATTATCCCTTTCCCAGCCTGCCCCGAGGATTCCTAGACATCAGTCATGCTGTGCCTCAGCCTGGCTGTCAGCCCTCAGGATGGGAACCACACTTCCTCCCCTTCCCAGCTCCCTGCCACCTCCTGGGCCGCTTCCAGAGCCTCTGGCTGCACTTCCCAGCCTGCCTGGAGGCGTGGGAGGATCCCAGGGAGCCCCAATGCCTTTAATGTGTCTGACCTGGGGGATCAATAGCTCTGTTTGGGCCAGAGAAATAACTGTGCATAACGAGCTTTATGGCATCGATTCCCCAGGCAAGGGCTCTTTGTTTGCACGAGCCCCCACGCTTGTCCCTCCGTTCCAAATAACCTGGATTGACAAATAAAATGTAAGGGATCAATAACAGACTCCTGCTTGTGTGGCCTGGGGGCACTGCTGTGACCTGAGCAGCCTCTCCCTCCTGCTCCCCTGGGCTGCTGGGGGGCTGCTGATGGATCTGCTGCTGCTGCACGGAGCAAAGAGAGAGGATTTCCTGCTCAGGAGGGCAATCTCCAAAATGTTTGGGCACAGGGAGAGAGGAGCTGGGGCTGCTGCAGAGTGTGGGTGAGCAGGATGTGCTCCTCACCCCTCTGTGGGTGCCATCAGGTGTGCAGATCTCATCACTTGGTGGCTTTTTTTTTTCTAATTTAAATGGGATTGAAGCCTCCCTTGATTGCCACATGGGATCCAGATTCCTCTGGGAATTTGCCCATACCCAGTGTTGGAGCAGCTCTCCCTGGGACAATTATTTCAGTGACAATAATGAATTTGGTGTAAGCATCACTTAGTCTTGCTCTGAAACTCTTGTCACCTTCAGGGCTAGCTCCAAAACCCACTCCAGCTTTGGGTACAACCTCTGACCACGAGAAAGGTGGGGCTGAGGAACAAACCTCAGTTTTTTGGGCCAGTTTGCTGTTCACACCACAGCACCTTTCCCACCCAGAGCTCCGGGTGTGGTTTGATGTTTGTTCCCTCCTTGTCCCTGGCTGGGATATTTAGGAAAGCTCTGGGGCAGAGATCAGCAATTGGGGTTTCTGCCTTGTTCCTGGCTGGGATATTTGCTGGGATATTTAGGAAATATCCCAGCACTGTCCCTGGCTGGGATATTTGCTGGGATATTTAGGAAAGCTCTGGGGCAGAGATCAGCAATTGGGGTTCTGCCTTGTTCCTGGCTGGGATATTTGCTGGGATATTTAGGAAATATCCCAGCCCTGTCCCTGGTTGGGATATTTGCTGGGATATTTAGGAAATATCCCAGCCCTGTCCCTGGTTGGGATATTTGGGAACGTTCTGGGGCAGAGATCAGGAATTGGGGTTTCTGCCTTGTCTTCTTGGCTCTGCCACCACCTGCATGCTCTTGGCTGTTGTTTGATGGTTGCTTTGTGCTGTGATCACCTTTACACTCGTTTTTTCTTTTTTCTTTTCCAGGTTTTCCAACAAGTGGATTTCAACAAGAAGCCAGGACGGATGAGCTCCAAGCCCATCAACTTTGCTGTGATCCTGAAGCTCTCCAATGCCAACCTGCAGGAAAAAGCCTTCAGGGTAAGTGGGACCTCAGCCTGCAGCAGTGCCTGGCCCCCCTGTGACAAGGAATGTGCTCTGTGTCCCTGTCCCCAAAGGCTGGAGACGCCTTTCCCAGTCTGGGAAATCCCAGGGTGTGGGTGCTGTGGGAAATCTGTGGGGTTTAGGTCATACCCAGGCTCTTGGTTTGTGTTTCTCCTGCTCAGGATGGACTCATTGACCAGCTCTATGACCTGATGCTGGAATATCTCCATGGCCAAGCCCACAGCATTGGCTTCCCAGAGCTGGTTCTCCCCACTGTCATCCAGGTAAGGGGACAGACACTTGTGGTGGTGCCATGAATGTGCACAGAGCAGGGTAAAGTCCTGTGAGCTGCAGCGAGCTCGGGATGGTCCTCAAAACGAGGGGAGAGCCATTTATCTTTGCTTAATTTTAATTTTTATTTGTGTTTTGGGGAGCTGGTGGGGAGGAACAGAGGCATCACATCTAATTAGGCTGGAGGGAGGAGAAAGTGGCTCTGGAGTTTGCCATCTGTTGGGAGCCAGAGTGGAGCAGAGGCTGCAGAACTGCTCTGGGATGGGGTTGGGGTGGTGAACTCAGCTGAGTTTTGGGGATTCAGAGCTATCCCAGTTCCTGTGGGGTCTTGGAGCAGAACCTGTGCTCTGAGTCCTAGCTTTTCCTTGTCCTCAGCCTCCCCGAGGTGCTCTCCACAAGATGGCAATCTTCCCTTCCCCAGCCTTCCCTTCCCCATCTTCCCAATCTTCCTTTCCCCATCTTCCCAATCTTCCTTTCCCC